>CM060960.1:57888432-58133432 GCA_030765055.1 Mantis religiosa | reverse complement strand
GACGAGGGCACTGCAGGAATGTGGGCAGGAGCACAATAAAGGGACCTTCTCATCGATCAAACAATAGGGATAAACAAATCGGAGGCAAGCGATGTTCATCAGTGACAATAGCGCGTTTGTATACGCTCGCATCTCTTGTCAGTAGAATGCGATTCCGTGTTTCTGTGATAGGTCCTTTTATATCGCAGCTCGTTCCAGTAATGGAACCATCATTGTTGTTGAAATAAAATAGAACAAAGGATATGCCTGAATAATTTAAATACTTTCCAGAGAAATTTAACACTGCAAATGCAGAATTTGGGGTTTCCAGTTCGAATCTTGGTCGGAGTTTCTCAAGTCCACAAACATAAAAGTCACGCAACTCCAACGCCTTATGGACTCTGCTCCCATATGTATCATTTCCAATCATCATCCAATATGACTTAACGTTGGAGGTTTTCCCTTATCCTGAAAGATGAATGCCCAGTAACTCTAAGCTCCATAGACCCTGCTCTCATTTGTACATCTTTTCGTTCACAGGTCGATATGACTTAACATATAGATGTATTATTTTATCTTGACAGGAATCCTGCGCGGTAGGGATGAGTAGCAACTGTGGTGGGCATAGTGCACCTATCGCCACAATGCGTCACACGCGTAAGATTACGAGAGGGGAGGGCGGTACATAAGGTGTCTAAAAACTAATTTCATTCTCGAAGACAGTTTTGCAGCTCTTATAAACTAAGTTGTAATTATTACTATGGTAGTAATCTCCGCACTTTTGTTGGATCTTAAATAGTACATAGGCATTTGGAACAAAACCCTGTTCTCCTCCAGCAGGCATGATAAACAACTGTCGGCCTTTCAATATCGCTGCAGAGTCCCTGTAACGTATTTCACTCCAGGCATATGGTTCAGTATGTGCTGTATTTATATAAGTTTCATCCATATAAACTATATAAACTTCACTTCGATATCTCGGAATATTTCGTAAATACTTAATCCTTTTCGCACGTATGGTGCGATGTTCGATTAAAATTTGTCGGTCACGCTTTGTGTATTTTTTTCAAATAATCCAGGCTTCAAAAGAACTTTTCTTAATGTTGAGACACTACCTTGGAGGTCAGTGGAATTTTTAGTTTCATAAGCACTTTCTTCAATCTTGGTCTTTGTTTTTCTGTGCTTTAAAAATTATTCATAGTTCGCTTAACTACTTCTGAATTAAAACATCCAAATTAGATTTTGTGCATGTTCTTAATCTTTGTTTACTGGGTATAGAGAAGGACGTTGTTGCACTAGCACCAATGGCTTTTCTTTCCTTAATAACTCTCCTAAATTGCTTTCAGACACAACTGTTGCCTAAAATATCCTTCCCCAGATTTTTATAGCTGACCCAGAAAATTGTTCCTTTTTTATAAATCTATGGATATTGGATATTACTTCCCGTGTATTTAAATGTAGCACTTTATTTCCTAATGTGCTGCTAGGAGGCGTCATTTATAATTGTTCTCTTGGAGCCAGGAGACAAGCACATTTTGAAACAAGCTGTAGTGTGTCCGTATAGCTCTGCACGCAACTGGTACGCAACTGACCTGCCCTCCCCTCCAGTTGTAACCGTTCTGAGGTGAACTCGTCCAGATACCACTGCGCATCGCTCTGCAATTTCAAGATGAAAAAAATACATTTGAACAAGAGTAGTGAACGGTAGGTTGGACCGTCAATTTAGAGAGGCTAGCCAAGACCAACTATTCATTTCTAGCCTTTAGGAAGTTATTCAGTTCGATTATTTACATAGATAGATAAATAAGTGTTTGTAAGAATAAGTTGTACAAGATTACAGAACTGCAGGATGGTCTGGCATATTAGAGAGGCTAGCCAAAGTCAACTATTCATGTCTAGTCTTTAGGAAGTTATTCAGTTCGATTACTTACATAGATAAATAAGTGTTTGTAAGAATAAGTTGTACAAGATTACAGAACTGCAGGATGGTCCGGCATATTAGAGAGGCTAGCCAAGGTCAACTATTCATGTCTGGCCTTTAGGAAATTATTGAAAGCGATTAATTACATAGTTCAGAAGTGCCATGGAGTGTAGCTAAGGGTGACTCCCCTCCTTTTCCCCTTCTTCAGTTTTTCGCTTAGTAACGTGGGGGAGTACGGGAATGGCTGACCGGCATTGGCTATTGCGGTACGTCCACACCCTTTGTCTTCTAAAACAAATGCAACTAAGAGGCGAACAGTACATATCCCGTTACAGGGATCAACATCGACAAATTAATAGCTAAAGGGCATAAGAACCTCACTTAAATTATGAACTAATAATTACTAACATGTAGCTATGAAGTATAATTCTCAATACACCTTATGCACATAAAAATATGAATAAATAATTCAACAGCCCGCCAATGAATATTCCGCACGCTCTTCATCACCCCAATATCTATTGCGTCACCTGCGAAGTTTAACTACGAGGCGGAAAAGATAACCACCCTGTTTCCCCTCAATGACACTACTGACATAGAGGAATAAGTGTGTGTAACAATAGTGTTCATAAGGGTAGAGAAATTCATTTATTTGCCGTACAAGAGATATTTTACTTAAGTTATTTAGACATGCGTATTTGTAGTGCAAAGAAAGAAAATACTGTTAGATTTTATGAGACTTAAGAATGGAATTTAAAAAAAAAAAACTATGTTTGTAGATTTATACCTGTTTGTGATGCATTTCCGAGACTATGAAAATCTTACTTCAGCGGTAAACAGTGCACTTCTCGGTGCCATAAAGCGTCCCATTATACCGGCCACACGTCCAAACGAAGTCCGTGTATCTTGATTACTAGGGAGAGAAGTTTTTAAAGCAGGGATTTGTCCTTTACAAAACAGACACAGCAGCACTATTGTAATGGTTTTAAGTGGCTACACTTAAGTTTTCTCTTACAAAAGACTTCCTTTCACGAGGAACCGGCTTTACTTCACATAATTATGTGGAATCGTGAGTTACAACGCAAGACACGCCTGAATGAGTTCGGAGAAGTCTTCAACGAAGTTTGTGTGTCTACTGCGTGAGGGTTGTGCGTGCTTTACAACAGAACAATGAAGTTAAGATGCCTCCCAAAGTCGCTCAATTGAAGAGGCGGAACATGTAAGTAACTCTCCCAGCCGACGTGAAAGTAACGTCATTATCCTTGTTTCGGAGGGAAAGTGAATATTTCATCCTTAGCGTTAATCTGTCGAGTTTTTGTAGCAGATCTAATTCTGACAGCCGAGAAAGTCGTTAACCTCAGTGTAATGCTGCTAGTTGGATACATTTTGCGAATAACATCTGTAACAGTATTTTTGTTTAGTAATGTTCGAAGGAATTGTAAATATATAAAAATGTATGTAGTTGTGTGATTGGCCGAAGTAGTAGTGGTATGACGTGGTGTGATGACGTGTCAGTGAATCGGCCAATCACAAAATAAAGTGAAAATTACTATGGGGACAAGAAAATCAATAATCTAGAAAAGTGTTAGAATCTTGTGTCTTGCTGGAGAACGAGGAAAGAGGTTACGATGATTATAAAATCTCCAAGAAAATTATATATCATTTTGTCTTAATCTGTGAATCTATCATTTGGCGCTAGCCAGTATTACTTTTGATAAAAAAAAAAAATTGATTAAATTAACTATATTCGAGTAACTGCGCCGTTAGTGCTGTCTTACGGGAGAAACATGGCGACTAGCATAGAAAGAGCGATGGAAAATCATGATTCTGGAGTGAAAGAAAGTATTATACCGACCGCCATAATGGAGAACGAAAACAATCCCGTTACAAATGGCGCAGCAACGTGTGGGGCTCGAATAGGATAAAGAAGAGGAGATTAAAGCATCGTGCAGTTCCGTGAGAATTTAAAAGGAAAGAAGAAAGAAGAGAGAAGAAAGAAGAAAACGAGAACTGGTTTAAGTGAGTGAAAAAAAAAAAAATAATAGTAGTAGTAGTAGATTTATGTTGTTAAGAAATCAGAAAATAGTTAAAAAGATGGCGAGTAGAAAAGAAATAACAGTGGAAGGAGAAGTTACTGATAGTGTAGGAATGAATAGGGAGAATGCAGGATTAAGCATAGATAATGAGTCAATGTTGGAAAGAATAACGAGAATGTTAAGTAATTTAGATTCTAAAATAGAACAAAATGCAAATGATTTAAAATCAGAAATGAGTAATTTATATTCTAAAATAGAA
The DNA here is from genome assembly GCA_030765055.1 of Mantis religiosa. Taxonomy (NCBI): domain Eukaryota; kingdom Metazoa; phylum Arthropoda; class Insecta; order Mantodea; family Mantidae; genus Mantis; species Mantis religiosa. The sequence goes on along the minus strand of CM060960.1, from coordinate 58,129,237 downwards.
CAAAATGCAAATGATTTAAAATCAGAAATGAGTAATTTAGATTCTAGAATGAAAGATGTAAAATCAGAAATGAGTAATTTAGATTCTAAAATAGAACAAAATGCAAATGATTTAAAATCAGAAATGAGTAATTTGGATTCTAAAATAGGAGATGTTAAATCTGAAATGAGTAATTTAGATTCTAGAATGAAAGATGTAAAATCAGAAATAAGTAATTTAGATTCTAGAATGAAAGATGTAAAATCAGAAATGAGTAATTTAGATTCTAAAATAGAACAAAATGTAAACGATTTAACTAAGAAAATGAATGATTTAGATGTAGGAGTAAGACAGGAACTAGCACAAAATGTGAGTAACTTAGAAATTAATTTATTACAGAAGCTAAAACAGGAATTAAAATCTGAAATTTCACAGGAGATTAGAGAAGGGAGAAAAGAGTGTAGGGATAATATGGAAAGGCTCATGCAAATCATAGAGATTAATAAGGATGAGAATAGAAAGGAAGTCAATGAGTTGAGAGAGATAATTCAGGAAACTAGGTTAGGTCAGGACATTGTGAAACAAGAAATAAGAATGGAATTAAACAAAGAGTTAGAAACATTTAGGATACAACAGGCAGAAATAACACAAAAACAAAGAGAAGAATTAGGAGATAAAGTAGAACAAAGAATCAATGTAATTTGTTCTGAAATGCAATTACAACATGATGAAAGTAAGATACACCAAGAGGAAATAAAGTTACAAATTGATGAGATAAGTAAAGCAAAAGAAGAAGTAATTTTGCAAATTAAAGAGGTAAAAGAACATTTTGAAAAAGAAAAGGATAACTTAGGAAAATTGACACAAGTTGTAATTGCATTACAGGCTAGAAAAGTAAATAACGGGAAAGAAATGTCTAGAATTACAAATATAAACGATTGTGACTTACCAGGTGAATTAAGCAATCATCAGAAGTCTAGTGATGTAGTAAGTGAATGTAGTGATTTTGTGAGTCCAGATAATGATATTAATTATCACAGAAACACACAGAACATGTCCTCACACACACAACTCCACAGTCTAGGTCAAAATGAATGTGTACATTATTCACTAAATGATATTAGTCCACCAAGTTTTGATGAGGAATCAGGTGATAATCCAAAAGTATTTCTTAGGGAATTGGAAGAATATTTCCGTATTAAGAGAATTCCCAATGAATTTCGGATGGTAATAGTAAAACGCTGTTTGAAGAAAAATGCTCTTGAGTGGTTAAGGTTAACTTTGGCTTCACATGAAACATACAGTACTTTCAGAAATCTGTTTATAAATAGATTTTGGGGACCTGAGAGACAAAGAAGAATAAAAGTTGAGTTAGCAACGGGTAGGTTTGAGTTTAAAAAAGGGATTTCTATGACTGAATATTTCTTAAAATTAGCAAACAAAAGTAAGTTGATCAATCCCGAAATTTCTGAGACAGAAATTGTCAACATGCTAATACGTCATTATCCACCACATATCAGAAATCATTTAATTGTGGCTAAGCCTATCGATTTCTCTGATATGATTGAATTATTATCCGAATTTGAAGCACATAACCTCATTAATGATACTACATCCTGTGATGGTAACTATAATAACGTCCATATTGAGCGAGGAAGAAATCGACAGGAATCACAACCTACAAATAATAGGAATAATAGGACGAGTTTAAATTGGGGCGGGGCACCCGTGAGAAATCAAAGATTTGAAGGAAGAGGTTATGATCCTAGACGAACTTATGAATCTGTAATTCCCGGAACAGGAAAGGGAGTTCAAAATATTGTGCAAAGGAATTATCATAACAATCAGTCGACGAGAATTGGAAGAAATGATCAAATAAACCATGTAAGATTTTATCGAGGAAATAATCAGCGAATAAGTAATTTTAATAGGGGTAGAGGTACTAGTTTATTTAGTGCAAATCAAAGAGATTTTAGGGATGTGAGATTTGAAAGAAGTAATCAAAATGAAAGAGTCGAAAATACACAAAGCACAGAGAATGATGCGAATATAAACGATAGCACCAACCTAACCAACAATGAAAGTAATAATTAAGGGCCGAATAGGTGAATGGAATTTCAATTTCATTGCGTTGGTAATTCCACATTTGGCAAGAGATGTAATTGCGGGTAATGATTTATTAGATGAATGGCAAAGTGTATTGAATTTCGAAATGCATGAAATGAAGGTTAAGACAGAAAATGATTTATTAGTAATAAAATTATTGGAAGAAGATGGAAGAAAAGAAGAGAATATGGATAATATAAATAATGAAAGGTTTTTTGTAGAAGATATACTTTTGCAAGAAAATGGTAATATTGAATACGAGGAGAATGAAAATTGTGGGAAGAGTTTAATTATTGATGGATTGCAAAATAATGTAACTGACCTTGAAAAGCATTGTTGCCAATTATATACAATACAAGATAAGAACGGCGGAAGCCAAGTGGAAGAAGAAATAGAATTCCAGAGAATATTACAAGTAAAGTTAGAAAACACATACAATTTAGACCAAGCGAGAAAAGAACAGTTGAAATTGTGTATATTAAAGAATAGAAAAGCCTTTAGTTCAAAACCTGGACTGTGTAACAAATACACACACACATTTAAAGTGAATGATACTGCTCCCTATACACATAAAAGCCGACCTTTACCCATAGCTATAAGACAGCAAGCATCAGAGGTGATAAATAAAATGTTAGAAAATGGAATAATAGAAATTTCTAACTCACCTTACTTACATCCTCTATGTTGGGTTCATAAATCAGATGGCTCATTGCGTATGACAATTGATGCAAGAAAAATCAATTCATTAACCCAACCAGACCATTTTAGGCCTCTTGGAGTGGATGAAGTGCTATCTAAGTTAGAGCGTGGAAAATATTTTTCGAAATTAGATTTGGTGTCCTCATATTGGCAGATTCCCCTGGATGAATCAGTTAGAAAATATACTGCGTTTAATTTTGGAGGGAGAATTTACCAGTTCAAAACATGCGGTTTTGGATTGTCAACAAGCGGAAGTGCATTACTTCGAGCCTTATATAATATTTTTGGAGATACAATTGAGAATTTTGCTATTCAATATATAGACGATTTTCTTATCTTTGATCAAGATTTCGACGAACATATATCTCATCTGAATTACATATTTACAAAATTTTCTGAAAGTGGTATGACTATAAATTTGGATAAATCAAGTTTTATTGCCAAAGAAATTGAATTTTTAGGGTACATAATATCCGAAAAAGGTATGGCACCAAATCCAGATAGAATAAAATCCATTGAATCTATTCCACCGCCAAAGAATATTAAACAACTAAGAAGATTTATTGGCATACTACAGTATGAAAGTAAGTTTGTGGTAAATTATGCCAAGGAGCTTAGTCCTTTGAGAGAACTTTTGAAGAAGAATTCAGTCTGGAAGTGGACAGAAAAACACCAACAGTCTTTTCAAAACATTAAAGAGTTATTTAAAAACGCCATTCTTTTGGAAAGACCTATTAGAAACCAACCCTTTAACATCTATTCAGATGCTAGTATCTATGCTTATGCAGCAGTATTAACTCAAACTGATTTGGATGGGAATAATCATGTAATTGCCACTGCTTCAAGAGTTTTGAACCAAAATGAATCTAACACTTGTATTACGGAGTTAGAAATAGGAGCTATATATTTTGCTTTGCAAAAATTTAGGCAATATGTGTACAATACTAAAGTCATTGTATATACTGACCATATTAGTCTATCATTTATAAAAAAATGTAAACTAACTAGCTCTAAAATATCTCGTTACATACATGAAATTACTTCCTATGATATTGAGGTTCGGCACATCTCAGGAAAGAATAATATATTTAGTGATTTGTTGTCGAGACAGAAAATGCATGGAGAAATTCCAGAGACATTGTCACAATCTCAACATGAGATAAAACTTTTCGAGTTAAATTTTACATGCGATAGAAATCTTACTCTAAAATTTAAAAATATCTCGGAAATTCAACAAAATGATTCGAAATTATCTGCATTGTTGCGACAGGCTCCAGCAGTTGAAGATGCTGCGAATTGCACCATAGCCAAGAAAAATGGTGTACTTTATAAATTACATGGAGATGTGATAAAAAAATGGAAGGTTATAGTTCCCAGTAGTTTAGAAGAAAGTGTAATCACTTCATTTCATCACCACCTAGCTCATTCTGGATGCGAGAAAACTTCCATGACCATCAAAGAACAGCTATATATAAAGCACATTGATAGGAAAGTACGGAAATTAATTTCAACGTGTGAACTGTGCCAAAGAGCTAAACCTATAAACATCAAATATGATTTTGAACCTCAGACCATCATCAGAGATAAAAAGAATGAATTAGTTGCGATCGATGCACACGGGGAGATGCCGGCTAGTCAATATAATTGTAAATACATTTTTGTGATGTTCGACATTTTTACTAAATTTGTGAAAATTTACCCCGTTCAAAATATTAAGAGTAAAACATGTGTCAATAAAATTTTAAAGGGGTGGATACCAGAATATGGGCAAATAAAAGCCATACTTTCAGACAACGCCACAGTTCATCGAAGTAAATTGTTTACATCCGAGATGAAGAAAAACAATATCAAAATTTATAATTCTTCGGTTTATTATCCACAAGGAAATCCTTGTGAGAGAGTGATGCGAAACTTAACTTTTTATTTTCGAATACTGTGTCATTCGAATCACCGGTGTTGGTATAAATATTGTACTGTCATAGAAAAGATAATAAATAACACCCCAAACGCTACTACAAGATTCGCTCCAATAGAGCTAATGACTGGAAAACCTCCTGAACCTCTTATATTAAATGTACCAACGACTTTTGAGGAGAAAACAAATGTTCTAAATGATGAAGAGAAATGCGCTGAAGCATTTAAAAGAATACTAGAAAAATCTGAAAAAAGATTAAAGAAAGTACAAAGAAGAAAGGCCAAATGGGATCCTGAAATAAATGATATGGTTTTAGTGAAGACATTTAACATCTCAGATGCTAGACGAAAAGTGTATTGGAGAATGAACTTAATTTATAAAGGTCCGTATAGAGTAGTAACCAAATTTGGAGATCACACTTATGAATTGCAAGATTCGAATAATAAGATTGTGGGAAGATATCATAAGACATTAATGAAACCTTTCAAAAGCATTGACAGTAATTGAAACAATATTGAATATATACTATGTGTGTGTTAAATAATAATAATAAAAAAAAAACATTGTTAAACATCAATATATTGTTGTATTTTAATTACTGTTAATTTATTGTTGTGTTTTATGTTTGTGATAATAATGTGAAATTGTTGTTAAATGTTCATTTATTATATATCATCCAATGTATGTATATTATTATATTTTATGTATGATGTATTAGTGTTGTGTAATATTGGTGTAAACGAAATTGTTAATTGGGGCTGTTCTTCGAAATATATGGAAACAGATTGTTAATTCCTTTATTTGGTTATTTTCCATATATTTCGAAGAGGGGCATTTGTAACAGTATTTTTGTTTAGTAATGTTCGAAGGAATTGTAAATATATAAAAATGTATGTAGTTGTGTGATTGGCCGAAGTAGTAGTGGTATGACGTGGTGTGATGACGTGTCAGTGAATCGGCCAATCACAAAATAAAGTGAAAATTACTATGGGGACAAGAAAATCAATAATCTAGAAAAGTGTTAGAATCTTGTGTCTTGCTGGAGAACGAGGAAGTTGACTTAAGATGTTACGATCATTATAATTGTAAAGGAAAATTAATAAGATTCAAAAAGTGTTATTCAATATTTATAATAGATAAGAGTGAATCATAGTGCATATTATATAATTAAATAATATTACAAAATTGGACTCATCTAAATTTTATTTTCACCAAAAATCCGCATCCACACCTGAGAAAAGATCTCACGACTCTCAGTAGATTAAAACTCGACTTGGATCTTATAAAAAGTTGGCTTGCTTCTTATTAGTTGAAGATGAACGAAAATATAATCCCGTTACACATCTCAATGGGAACTGTTATTTCAGAAGGCCAATGTTCAGGGCAAGGCTTGGACAGGTACTCGGAATGAAGAATAATGCTACTTCCCGAATAATGCTATGAGTTCTCTTACCCTCAGGTGAATGGTTGCAGGAAATGGATTTTGGTTGTTGTTGGCTACTCAGTCCTATTAATAACACTTTGTTCGTTGCACAATTATTTGGTTTAATTCCTACTAAGTTTGCTTATCGACTTGGATCTGTGACCACCTGTTAGTAAAATTCCTAACATAAATTTAATTTTACTTGAAACCCTGGATTACTTGTTTAAATTTACTTCCGCGCGGTTTCTATTTCCTCTTTATATGGCGACTACTTTGCAAACTTCTAATGCTGCTTCCACTTAACTTACCCACATTTCAGACAAATAAATCTTCGCTTCTCTTCTTAACGCACATGAACACGTCCTTCCTGTCATAGTATCTACCACCTTTTAAGTTAAGTTTTTCTTACTTCACGATTCAGTTCGAACCTTATTCTGACCCCCTCTCCAACTTTTATCACATGAGCAAACTAGCTCACCCTTCTCAAATGTTACATTATTATTGGTTTTTCATTCATTTCTAAATTTCTTATTGGTTTGCAAAACTCATCTAACCCATTGACGTTCAGCCCACCCAGAGTTAGGGAACGCCTACCCTGAGCTGTTTGTAACGATATACATCGTTATCAACTCAACGAAGTAAATCTGTTTAGCGTTCGTGCTTAACTGCATTTTGAAACCCTTTTTGTCCCAACACATTCCTGGCTGTAAGTATACTATAGTTCTCAGACATTGAACTTTTCCTAGCACAAAGAAGGTAAAGGACCTTGATTCCTGTCTGTCGCACGTGTACAGATTTTTACAGGAATATTTTCTCTTCCTTGCCTGGATGCTAGTATGTATATGTAATATTGAATTATATTCTTACCTTCCTATTCTGTAAGTCAACTGCTAGTTTAATCATTACTTTAACCATTCCAATTTCATATTATTGTAACAAGATGTTCATATTAGTTTAGCAGAGTGTTTTATTAATTTATCTTCCTTTTTAATTATCTGATTTCATCGTCGGAAATAAGGCGTTGTACCTCGTCCAAATCCTCAAGATTTTCCAAATCATATATCTGTCGCATTTTCATACTTACGATTCACAGTAATAAAGAAAGACACTCTCATTTACCTTGCAAAAACAGAATCACATACATCAGCATTCTCTAGCAATGACGTGGTTGGATCCGATAGCAGCGGCAATTTGTAACGTGAGTTGGCGCGATGTACCTGACAGATACAACAGTACACACGTGATGACGTTTGCCTCGTTTGCAAACTTGAAATTAGAGAGAAATAGTTGAAACTTACAGGAAGCAATAAGAAAGGTATGATGGAAGACGTACTGCCTCGGCAAGGCCTTACCTCTATTTATTGTCATAGTAACGAAACAAACCTAGGCCATGTATCTCACAGATACATGCGCGACTAACGAAGGGTTAAGAGTTAAATCTATATAAATGACGAAAAAAAAATTGAAATTCTATAACAAAATTTAAAAATTGTTTTCCTTAGAAGTTAAGTAAGTAAAAATATGAGAGATCTGTTCTTATAATCAGCTAGACAAGGAAGTTTTAAAAAAAAAGTCGTTGGTTTAACTTTCTCAAAAAACAAAAATTTAAATCAAAATTTCATTGCACATATACATCCTTGGCCATATGATGAACAACTACCAGAAACAAAGTTTGATTCACAAAGCATCGGAAATTCGTTTTCTGACGCTGTGTTCTCAATATACGCTTTGAAAAGTTAGAGCCACAATGAAAAGTTCAATGATTTGAACACCGGCTATAAAATGGAAGTGTCTTCACTCTGGCTTCATTACAAAGCTATGCGATCGATAGGGAGATGCTTTGCGGCTTGGCCGTATGCATGGTAGCCGAGCGGTAAAACGTATGTAACTCGTAACTGGACCAACATGTGTTCGAATCCTTGATGTGCAAATTTTGATTTTATTATATTTACTGAAGAGCAAAGCCTCACATATTTCTTGCAGAAGATAAATCATATCTTAACACGTTCACATTTTAAATCACAAACAATATAATCCTGTCGTGTTCAAAATAAATGCAATGTTATTAGAAAATGCTTTAATATTGGTTGTGTAAACACTCGGGCTCATTCCTTTGTTATGAATGGTGTTGGCATATAATGCGAAGTATCCTCTCGTGAAAATTTCATAAGGCATTTGTTCTGATCGTGCCCCGCCGAACGAGGGCAACAGTACAGATAGAGGGTTTACACATCCGATTATAATTTAATTTACATTTTTACTTTATTTTATTTATATATACCTATACATAAATATACATATACAAGGATGGCCTGAAAAGTGTCAGACCTCAACATGAAGATAGCAGCACTCCCGCACTCGTAAATAAAGCTAGGGAATGTCGTTCTTCACCTGTTTACAGTTACTCATCAAAGTGTCAGCCATTTTGGACGCTCATTTCTTTAACAGTCGTTTGAGAGTCTTTTTATGAACTTGGACCAAAACGAGTATCGAGCTGTCATTTAATATTTGTTGTTGAAGGGCAATACGCATAAGCAAATCAAAGATGAGTATGATTCTGTGTATGGGGACTCTGCACCATCATTTACCACATTGAAATTTCGGGCAGCTGTATTTAAACATGGCCGTAAGAGCTTGAGAGGCGATGAAAGTTCGGGACGTCCAAAAACTGCAACTATCCACGAAAACATCGCCAAGGTTCATCAAATGGTGCTAGAAGACCGCCGAATTAAACTGACAGAGATAGCCGAGGCTATGAGCATTCTAAAGAACGTGTTTGTCACATATTAAATCAACATTTAGACATGAGAAAGCTGTCCGCGCGTTGGGTACCGCATTTACTCATGTCAGACCAAAAATGTGTTGCAATGAACATTTCCAACGCTCTGTTGGCGCAATTTAGGCGCCGAATAGTTACTGTAGATGAAAGTTGGATACACTGTTATACGCCCGAAACAAATATGCAGTCCAAACAGTGGACTGCAAAGGGACAACCGGTTTCAAAAATATCAAAATCTGTTCCTTTTTTTCGACTGGGAAACTGATGGTGACTGTTTTTTTGGGATATTAATTGTAGTTATTTTAATCGATTATCTTCAGAAAGGGAAAATCATTACAGGAGCATACTACGCATCATTACTTGACAAGGTGAAGGCAGGACCTGCGGAAAAACGGCCACATTTGCAGAGAAAGAAAATCCTGTTTCATCAGGACAACGCATCATCTCACACCTCAGCGATTCCAATGGCGGAAATCAACAAATTACGATTTGAACTGCTTGACCATTGGCCTGACTCACCAGATCTAGCCCAAGCGAATTTTTTTGTTCCGTCATCTAAATATTGCGCTTGGAAGACAGATTTTCGTCAAATTAGGAGGTAATCACATTCGTGAACAGTTATTTCGCAGAGAAAAACGCCGAGCACTATTTGGACCTGTTACAGAGATGGGAGCATCGATGGGAGAAGTGTTTAGAAACGAGGAGACTATGTTAAAATAATAATAACAAATTCTGAAAAAAAAATATTTTTTTATCTATATTAGGTCGAAAGCTTTTCAGACCACCTACAGAGGCCGACATAAGTATTCGAATGTAAATATATTTATCATTTATATTATTTTAGAGCTTCGCAGAGTAAGCATACGTAAATACAACTTAATATAAAATAAACTTGAGTCTTCCATTAAACATATAAACCCATAAATAGCAACTGAAACTAATTTGCACTACAAGGAGGAATAAAAAGTTTACTTTACATCTCAACATAAGTATTCGAACAGAGAACAGCTAGTATTTAGTTATCATCCCCTTTCTTTGAATTACTTCTGATAATAGTTTGGGCACTGTGTGTATGTGTTGTTTACTGACTGCAGAGTCCATGTTTCTCCACTCTGTTTCAAGAAGTTCTTTCACATGGTCCTTGCCTCTACTGTGATGCTTCCTTAAACGCTCCTCGAGTTCCTTCCAGATGTTCTCTATGTGAGTTAAATCTGGAGATTGTGGCGGTGTGTTCAAAGTGTGAGGAGTGTTGTACACGATCCAAAGCCCTACAATTTCAGCAGTATGCTTCGAATCGTTGTCCTGCTGGAAGTAATAATCATGCCCTGATCCCAGCTTCTCTACTCCCTTTTTAAGATTGTTTTCAAGAATCCTCTTGTATTAAAATTTTTCCATGATCCAATATATGAACACCAGTTCCCCAAAGCCAGATGGAGCTATACAGTCCCATCCCATCGCACTACTGCCACCATGTTTCACTGTAGCTACCGTGTTCTTTGGTTCCCATTCTGTATTTGGCAATCTCCACACTTTAAGACGTCCATCACTCTTGTATAAGAAGAATTTGCTCTCGTCCGGCCGGAGAATCTTATCCCAGAATTCTGTTGGCTTCACCACATGCTGCTTACCAAATGCTATTCGCTCTTTCTTATTTACCTTATTAACATACGGTTTCTTCCTAGGAGCGCCGGCATTGTACCCAGTCGCATTTAAAACCCGTTCAACTGTTCTGGTGTGAACCACAGTGTCAGAATATTGCTCAAGGCATCCTCTAATCTCAGATGCAGTGAATCTCGTATTCTGCTTCACCATTTTTATTATTAGATTAGATTAGATTTATTTGCGTTCAGTAGGTTCACTTGTAGCCAGAAAAGGCTGTGAACATTGAACATGCCCAAAGGTATAAAGTTTAATAGCATATATATGTACAAAAGTTAACATAAGACACATATTATAGTACACAGGCAATATGAACAACAATATGGAAAACAAAGCAGGGATAATTATATAGGATACAAAATGAAACACTTTTTAAATCAGCTTTCACTTGGCTTATGCCAGTACTTCTCAACCTTTTTGCAATGGATACCATTCTTGTTATTTACTAAATACATATACATTAAAAATAAACTTTCAACTTGCACCAAATATTTATTAGTAATGATTTGTCATTGGAATAGTTAGATACTACTTATAGAGCTACAGAAGCATTATCAGGATAATTTGTCATTAAGATAATCTTTTACAGAATAAAAAGATTTTGAGCAAAGGTACTCTCTAACAGCATTTTTAAAAGCAGCGAAATTATCAACTTTTTCTTTAAGAACATTAGGAAGTGCGCCAAATATTTTGATAGTTTCATAATACACACCTATCTGGATGCAAGAAAATTTAGTACTGAGATAATGGATATTATACTTTTATCTAGCGTTTATTTTGTGAATTACATTATTTGTTGCAAATAAGGCACGAGTGCATACAAAGAATTTTAGGATCAGGAATATATACATGCAAGGAAGCATTAATAACTTCAATCTTGTAAAAAGATCTTTACAGGAGCATCTGGTGCGGGTGTTAGTAATGATTCTGATAACCCTCTTTTGCATAAAAAATATTTTTTTACTTTCTACTGAATTACCACAAAATAATATTCCGTATTCCATAACAGAGTTAAAGTATGCATAATATACTAATTTAAGTGTGTCAATAGAACTCACATTTGCCTCCTGTCTCTGAGGTGAGTTTAAAATGAGCGTCACTTCTAGGTTTATCTACAACAGTATTTGTCTGTTTGAAGTGTGGAATTATGAAGTGGAATTGAAACACTGTAGCTTTGCTTCTGTTAATGGTTTTGGTAATTTCAGAGAGAGATTTGCTTTGTTTGTACATATTTATCACGATATTCCTCTCTGCCACCGTTACTTTTGCGTACCATATTATCTGGGAGTTCATAATCGGCTGAATAACAGAGCATACCGTCTCGAGGCACAGCATAAACATAACTGCTATGTGGTAGAGGCGTGTAGGCTACGTCATACCACTTTTCTCTCTGTTCGAATGGGTACTTTCGAATACTTATGTCCTCCAATAAGACAGACAATAGAATAAATACAGGAGAGGTAGTGTAATAAATACATGCAAAGTGATATTCTAAGTATTGTTTCCGAGACATAAAAGGTTAATATTTGCATGTGTAACAAGTTCTACTAATTAGTAATAATAAAATTGAAGGGGGAGTTAATCAAAATCTTATATTGTTTATTCGGGTAAATGCTATATCAGGGGGCAAATAAATAATACAGTATTTATTGTACGTGCAATGTTACATGTTATATTATTCCAAAACTTCTGTCGTTCAGAATCGCTTTTTAAGGCGATAGTAAATAAAAGTAAAATTACAGATTGCAAGACAAACACAATACATTATCAATAAGTAATTAGACTTTAGTTTACGCTCGTAAATAGAATAGGGTAATAAAACTGAAGTTCCGCCATTACCTCACAGTCTCCTATTTTAAAATCTCTAAGTTCAGAAATCTGGAAACGCTGTATTTGCTCCCTATGCTCCTTATTAAGAGTAGAACATATGTTTACATAAGATCCCCTCGGTATTAATTAGCCAGTGGGGTCGTTGATGGCCCAGTAGACATGCCCGTTTATCTGATGGGTAGCAATGCAAGCCGTGAGGCAGCACGGATGCTGTTATCGCCAACAGTAACCTAGGCGAATGACGTAACGTCGAGATATATCGAATTCATGGTGGCGTGCGGGTTCCACCTGACGGGCAATTGCTGTTACCAAGGGAACAACAGAACAGCTTGCAAGTTGTTACACTCCTCAGGGAACACGAATTGAACATTTCCATATCATGTTACGACCTCGTTTTTGTTTCAGTCTTTCTTATCGGAAGCAGTCGTGCTCTTCTCGTGTTTTCTATATGATTTCCTCTGATACAAGAAGCACTTTTCAAGTATATTGTTTTAGGACTCATATCTAAACGAGTATTTTTGTGCCTAGGGATGTAATGGTATTTTTAAAGGTGATAGGGCTAAAGTACGATGAAGTCCATCATTAAACTCTGTATCACAGATATATACGCCGCCCCTGTGGTGTGGGTGTAGTGCCTCCGGCTCATTTTCAAGAGGTCCCGAGTTTAAATCTCGGTCAGAAACGAGTTATCTGGGTGAGATTTCTCCCAGATTTTCCCTTATCCATAATGATAAGTAACCCTAAACACCATGTACCCCAGGCTTATTCAACATCATGCTATTAATCGTCCATTACGAGTTCACTTCGAAGAATCTCCCTTATCCTGATAGACGAATGCCTGATAACTCTAAACTCTATATATCCTGTACTCGTTTCAGCAATATCATCGTCTGAGAGAACTGAAAATTTTTCCCTTATACTGAAAGATGGATCTCCGGTAGCCCTAAGCCCTATGTACCGTGTACTCATATGAACATTATTTCATTCATCATCCGATATGATTTGGCGTTGAAGGTTTTCCCTTATCCGGGAAGATGAATTTCTGGTAAGTCTATGCTCAATGGTCCCTGTACTAATTTCTACATCATTTTATTCACCGTCGGATATGGCTTAAAATTGGAGGTTTTATCTTATCCTGGATCATGAATAGGTATCTGGTAGCTATAAGCTCAGTGGTCACTGTACTCATTTGCACATTATTTCATTCATTGTGCGATATGACTTAACGTTGGAGGTTCTCCTTTATACTGAAAAATTAATGTCTGGTAACTCTAAGCTCTATTGGCCCTAATCTCATTTGAACATAATTTCAATTATTGTCAGATATAGTTTAACGTTGGTGGTTTTCCCTTATGTCAGGTAATTTAAGCTCTATATTCCCTGCACTCATTTGAACATTATTTCATTCATTGTCAGATACGACTTAACGTTGGAAATTTTTCCTATATCCTGAAAGATGAATGTCTGGTAACTCTATGCTCTATGTACCCTGTACGCATTTGAACATAATTTCATTCATCGTCCGATATGACAACGTTGGAGGTATTCCTTTATCCTGAAAAATGAATGTCTGGTAACTCTATGCTCTATGTACCCTGTACTTATTTGAACATTATTTCATTCATCGTCCGATATGACAACGTTGGAGGTTTTCCCTTATCCTGAAAGATGAATGTCTGGCAACTCTAAGCTCTGTGTATCCTGTATTCCTTTGAACATTATTTCATTCATCGTCCAATACGACTTAATTTTGGAGGTTGTCCCTTATCCTGGAAGATGAATATCTGGTAACTCTAACCTCTATGTACCCTGCATTCAATTAAACATTATTTCATTCATTCCCAATATGACTTTACTTTGGAGGTTTTTCCCTTATTCTAAAAGATAAATGTCTGGCATTTCTAAGATCTATGTACCCTGGACTCATTTAAATGTGATTATGATTTCATTCATGTCCGATGTGACTTAAAGTTGGAGGCTTTCTCTGACCCTGAAAGATGAATGTCTGGTAACTCTACGCTCTAAGTACTCTGTACTCATTTGAATAGTATTTCATTCATCGTTCGATTGACGTTGGAAGCTTTTCCTTATCCAGGAGAATAAATGTTTGGTAACTCTAAACTCTGTGTAACCTGTACTCATTTGAACATCATTACATTCATTCATTGTCAAATATGATTTAACGTTGGAAGACGTAAGTTTAAAAGAAAGATCCAAGAGTTTTATTGAAGCAATTTTTCCCAACTAAATTAAGTTATACTTTTTATATTTATCGTTTCACTTCTCTGTAACAATGCGACGACGTAAAAGCATTGAAAAATTCATTTTTAAATCGCAGTTTCCAAACAGATTCCGAAGTTCACCATTAATATCGCAAGAAACGTCATGTGAGATATATCTTTATTTCTTTTCTTCGAATGGATTTCTTCCCTTGTTCACATTTTTCTTTATACAAACTTTCAACCCCGCACGATGGAACAATTTCTTCTCCAATATTCTGGTGAGGGTTATAGCACAGCCTTTATCCGCACCCCCTCCCCCCTACCTTTTACATGATAGGTTGGGAAATAAGAAATGGGCGTCGATCTTGACGACAAGGATGTGGGCTCAGGCGGGATTTTGGCTTCTCTTCCCCCCTTTTGTCATGTCGGGTAAGCCCCACTCTGAATAGCAATCTTCTCTAGAAAAGCTGCAACATTTCGCTAGCTCTAACTTTATAGGTACATATCACTCCGCGCCAGATGATATCTCCGGATGATACACAACTGTGTGAACTATATTCAACTAAGGCGGATCATAATGCTACTTTATCCCCCATTCTTATCGGTTATACCACTCACAGTCACTAAAACACAACAAGAACAGTGTATACTCACTTGGAATTCTCTAATAATCCCCTTTTTATTAATAATACAGCAAGCTGCATTGATAAGCTACACTGCGTTCATTTTTATTCGTTATTTACCGCCCACCGATTGAGCAAGAATGACATCATAGTTGACTGGTGAGTCTATCTTGAAATCATAGTGCCCTCTATGGAGTAGAAGCGGTAATGTTTGCGGAACAGTGAGCAAATTACAACGCCGAAGGTGTGTGGCACGGAGGCTTACTCTCCCGTCTCATCAACTACCAAAACCCTTCCTAATTAATACATCTCATTCACTCCTACCTCACTGACAGAACCTTTGCTGCCTCTCACGACGGAATCTTATCCTCATCCCGTCCCATTAGAGCTGGCGTTCCCCAAGGTAGTGTCCTGGCACCCACTCTCTTCCTTCTATACATCAACACCCTACCATCCCTGCCACGCTGCTCGCTGTATCTCTTTGCTGACGATACAGCTGTCACCTCCACATCATCAGAGCTCAACCTGTGTACTCGCAGGATTCAACAATATGCTGACCTCCTCACCACCTGTTTCGAACGTTGGCGCCTACGCGTCCACACACAGAAGAGCCAGGCCATCATCTTCTTTCGAAGACGAATAGCGGATCTTCCAACAATTCGTCAAGCTGGTGAGGACGTTCATTGGAAAACTTACGTTAAGTATCTTGGTGTTCAACTCGACATCCAATTGACGTGGAGAGACCACATTACATATGTGGTTAATAAAGTTAGCAAAAGAATGGGTATGCTCTACCCTCTCTATAAGCGACGATCAGTCATGTCTTTGACTACAGAACTGCTCCTGTATAAGCAAGTACTCCGGCCAGCCATCACATACGCCAGTGAAATATGGGGAGTAGCAGCCAAGTCTCACCTATACCGCCTTGAAATTCTACAATCCCGATTCCTCCGCATTGCCACAGACTCCCCTTGGTACATCCCCAATCTAGTTATTCAACGTGACCTACGTATCCCCACAATAACAGACTACATCCATACCCTTTCATGTTCCTTCTATCGAAACCTCTCCCACAACTTCAACTCCTTCATCCGCGGTCTAGGTGAGTACGACATCGATTCTGGAGAGCGCTACAAACGCCCGAGGCTGCTTCTAGGCACATAAAATAACACATCAGATGGCTTATATATATCTCCAACCTCGTCTTCTGCCGCATATTATCCTTCCTTACAAAACACTCCACTGCCAGTAGAGAGTAGCCTGATCTGGCTTGCGACCGAAGGTCTGACATTCAGATCTTCAATGTCCAGTCGTGTGTGTGTGTGTGTGTGTGTGTGTGTGTGTGTGTGTGTGTGTGTGTGTGTGTGTGTGTGTGTGTTCCCGTAGGGGAAGGGATCCGTCCCTTTCAGCTGCCAAAGTGCGGGCGCTGCGGACCCCTAGCACTCGTGGTACCTCTGACGTTACTAGAGGAACCTCGGGCCGAACAGCCGAGCCCCTCCTTCGGGAGTTGTTCGGATTGGGTTGCACTCGAGGGGGCAGTGTGTTCCCGAAACCCGTGGGAATCGGGTACGTCTTCGGACGGGGTTGAGGGAAGCCATTAATTCTCCCGGGTACTAGCCTGCAAAGCTAGTAGAAGGTGTGCTAGATCACCAGGCGGCCCCACCGAGGTTTTTCGGTAGTCTTCACCTTGAGTGTTGACGCGCGTAAGTGGCGTATCCACTTGCATCCCGTTTTGAGTCCATAGGACCAGTTGGGGGGGGGGGGGCTTGTTAGTCTCTAGGTCTTGCCCTATGGAAAGCACCTCGGAGGACGCCGAGCGCCCTTTGGGACAGCTCGGATACTCCCTGGCTGAAGGAGGCCCGGGTCCAGTTCCTACGGGTTCAGGACTAATGGGAGTAGAACCTCTGGGCTAAACTGTGTGTGTGTGTGTGTGTGTGTGTGTGTGTGTGTGTGTGTGTGTGTGTGTGTGTGTGTGTGTGTGTGTGTGTGTGTGTGTGTGTGTATTACAACGCTCTCAGTGTCGCTGCAGTAATAACTAATACAACCAGGTTCCCCTGGATGTGAACACAGACCACCGCGTCTTCATGGCTTAATTCTACTTTCGTACCGGCATTAAAATTGCTAGGACATATAAATATAATTTAAAACGTTGCATAGAGGAGTTTATGCAAAGCTATCCAGCATTCAGTCAAGTCCCTCGGAGCGTAATGTTGTCTAAACCGTTCATGTACTGTCAAAGTGATATACTTTTGTTTGAAACATAAACGTCATATGTTTTATCAGTATTGTCACCTAATTATTGTAAAGCACGGCCAGCTAGCAGCTGGGTGGGCGACAGTAGGCATTTAGCCCACGCCTACCCATTTATCTTGTAGCGTTCACTGAAGGGGACGGTGAGGAAAGTGTCACCAGTCGCTAGCCGCCTCTTTCCACTCCCCCTGACGTCTGGAACAGTCGGGATATTTCATCTAACCCGGAACCTTCTAAATAGGTCAGTTGATCTTATATAAGCGACCCGCCGGGCTGGAGGGAGTCCAGTTCTTGGCGAGCAGCCGGAGGAGCGCCGTACTAGCGAACGGACTGGAAGACTGTGTACGTGTATCAGAGGAGTTGTACGTAATTGTGAGTGTGGAGTGGCCCTGTGACAGACGAACTGGTGATTGTAATTGTCTGCGCTACGTAATTCTATGTAATCGGCAAGTGTTCCAACTGTAATTCGGTGGAAATAAGGAACATTTTGAGTTTGTGCAATTGGACTTTTAATTTCACGAACCCACAAAGTCAAAGTATACAATATAAATTTTTAATGTCTATTAATGTTGGTATGCTTATGTTTTTTTAAAACCAATAAGTGCATCAAACATTTCCAAGATACAGGATCAGTTACTCGCAAAGAGACATTGGACACTCTAAAGTGGTCCCAATCTAGAAGCAATAAATAATGTTATGACAGTAAGGTCTCCTGCATACCTTCTCGCAATACAGACAGTGTTTAAGGGAAGAGAGAAAGGAAATATAAGAAAATGGACACAAGACTATGTACTAGAAATACTTTCTTGTTTGGACTTGGATAAAAGCTTTGAACATATCAGAACAATATTTTATTTTTCACTCCTAGAACATATTCTGCTAATTTTATGGTTTGCAATGAAAAAATGAAATGTGTAGTGTTTTACGCCCGCCTTTACTACATACGTCACCACAGGCGGTGACACTGATGATACATGAGATGAAGATGGAGCACCGGTGGAAAGAGATGGCGGGGGAAACCGGAGGTCCCGGAGAAAACCCGCCCCTGCGGCGTGTTGTCCACCACAAATCTCACTTTGCGGTCGCCTGGGATCGACCCCGGGCCGCCTTGGTGAGAGCCAAGCGGTTTGCAATGAAGTTAACGTGTGAGGATACCGTGGGCGATAGAACAGAATTGATATAAAATTGAAATGTTTCTATTTTATGTGAAAGGTTTACATAAAATATGTCTAATATAACAGAAAAGCAGATTTCATTGTGAAGTAAGTGTTCATTTACTCATCATTTCTTATATTCTTCATGGTCTACTTTAATTGAGAAATGAACACTAAAAGATTCATCCATGTAGCTTAATTGGCGGAACAGGAAAGTATCAATAATGTATGAACAATACAAGCTACTGTAAATTATAACATAAAATTAAAACCCTTAATCAAATGTAAACCCCAACATGTCATATATATGTCGAAAGTTCATAGTTTATATTTTTAGCCATGGAAACCAGAAATCAAATTTTTGGATCGAAGCAGCTACACAGTGTCCTTAAATTTATTACATATATCATTGCCCAAGAATGCAAGATTCTAGCCTCTTTATTATCCATCATTTTTGTGTCCCCAGTTACATTTTAAAATATATGTAAACACTCAATAACTTATTTCGTTGAAACAGCTTACGATTTCCTGATTTTATTTTGGGAAACTTTTATTCTTGCAATTTCTTTCTGCCAAATTTCCCATATTCCCAGTTTTTCTAAAGGTATGTTAAGAGATACACAGTTTATGGTGCTAAGAGTCAGAAGCACTTCAATTCCCCATCATGAAATAGTAGTTTGAAATAAAATAGCTTATTTAATAGTCACCACTGGACCTCTCAAGTTAATTGATGTTGGCTAATTTATTCACCCACGTATATCCTGACATATATTCCTTTAGTTCACCACTACACCAGTGGGGTCATTAAGGATGTATATATTGGAGACGACATCTGATAGGTGTTGCAAGCTGGGAGATGTTATCAGCAGAAATTTGAAGAGCTGGTAAGTTTTAGAAGCCAGTTAAAACATTAAGTCTTTGCAAAGCAATTATGGTCACCAGTTGCTTTGTCTCACCCTTGTTGTTTTGTAAGCAGCTGGAGTACTAAGTGAGGCAGCTCACAGTGTTGTTGATGCAAGAGCTTATAAATTAGAACCCTTTGGAGAAGTTTCTCTCTGTTTAGTTCTAGGATGGTGAGAATCAGGTAACTGCAGGCATTACTGTACTCCTTTCCCAGCATCCCCTTACGACGGTTTCTTGTTATTAATATCTCATATCGATATATCTCTTTTCATAAATTATACCAAATTTTTGATAGGCATTTTATGAATATGCAGTTTCATAATTTCAAAATATCTCTCTTGAATTTTTTTTTTTAGTCTTTCCAAATAAATCACCCAACTTCCTAATCTCTTCCTTAATGTTGCCCATATTTTCATTCTATAATGTGTACGTACATTGCCAAAATATAATTTTTAAAATATATATTTAATTAAATTGTTCACTTCTTTGACATGTCAAATGTTCACAAGTTTTTGTTGCTATTAGTGAACTTACTCAATGCATATCGATATAATTTAATCTAAAACTTCATGGGTCATACTTCTATGGGTGAAACATTACCGAATAATTAGTTACTATTTGTCTGAATTACCAATGTTTATTCTTTTCTCAAATCAGAGCTCGTTGTTCTTCTGTTTTGTCTCATAGTTATGCGAAAACAAAAGAACTTCAAAGCTATTATGTAATGACTAGCTATGAAACATGTGACTGTCACTGAAACTCTAGTGTATTCCTGTGTTACCTTCTACCCACAGGAAAATAAAGTTTATCTTGAGTGATAAGAAATAGAGGAATAAGTTTTAGTTAGTTGATGGAAATAAATCATTTCTCCACACTAGCCGCATATAAGCTAAGTTTTTTGATAGAGTCAACATGAAAAATTCAATGTCATGGCCGGGATTTGACACACGGATCTCCTGGTTTCCGTCCAGTCGCTCTTAACCTTTGAACTACCATGGCCAACGTGCCGTCCTGACATTAAATTTCCCAGTTGACTCGT
Source organism: Mantis religiosa (assembly GCA_030765055.1). NCBI lineage: Eukaryota > Metazoa > Arthropoda > Insecta > Mantodea > Mantidae > Mantis > Mantis religiosa. The sequence continues at coordinate 58,108,656 of CM060960.1, read as the reverse complement.
ATATTTTTCCGGTAGACCACTAGGAACTCTTGCATCCGAGATACACCATTTGTGGCGACTTACTATCGTAAGTACTTAAGTCTCACGCTTCATTGTTTAACTCTTATTATTTTAGTTAATTGATGCAAATTAATCATTTCTCCACACTAACAAAAACCTTAGCCTATATACGGCCAACTGTTCATGTCTAGCCTTTAGGAAGTTATTCAGTTCGATTGATTACATAGATAGAGGAATAAGTGTTTGTAAGAATAGTTTGTACAAGAGTAGAGAACGGCAGATTGGACTGACCTATTAGAGAGGCCAGCCAAGGCCAACTATTCATGTGGAACCTTAAGGAAGTTATTCATTTCGATTAATTACATAGATAGAGGAATAAGTGTTTGTAAGAAAAATTTGTACAACAGTAGGGAACGACAGGTGTTGGACCGACAAATTAGAGAGACTAATCAAGACCGACTATACATGTCTAGCCTTTAGGAAGCCATTCACTTCTATTAATTACATAGATTGTGGAAAAAGTGCTTTTAAGAATAGTTTGTACAAGAGTAGAGAACGGCAGGTTGGACCGACAAATTAGAGAGGCTAGCCAAGGTCAACTATTCATGTCTAGCCTTTAGGAAGTTATTCAGTTCGATTAATTACATAGATAGAGGAATAAGTGTTTTTAAGAATAGTTTGTGCATGAGTAGGGGAAGTCATGTAGATGTGAAATCAGCTAAGTTTTAGACCCTTAAAGAAATCTGCGTCTTCCCTCTAACACTGCCATAAGTTCCGTATCAGTCAGTATAAACATAAAGAGAGATCATCTTGTTTGCGATCACCGTTTATGCACAGCTCAACAACTCTGTAAACTTAATGCCTTAACGGCTCCTTCCAAACCGCAGATACACAGTCATTTTATGACCGCCATCCCACGAGACATTTCAGCCCAAACAAAAAGCTGCAACTCGAAATAAAGCCAACTTTACTGCCACCTACATCCCAGGGATTGAGAACATCTCAGGGACTTACGATCTTCTCCGCATACGTCATGTTCTTTACTTCCAGATTGCTTCAAAAGTTTACATTATCTCGAGATCATCTTAAAGCAGCGTTTGATTTTCAACAAGGCACTTTTTCCCTGCAAACTCTTACCCAAAATGTCTTCAATCGCTGTTCGTTTTAACCTATATTTAACTACAGCATCTGAAACACCCAATCCTTTGAAAACAATGAAACAAAAACGTTTATAGTTTTCTTCTTCTTCCTTCCAAGGTTTAGGCAATGATCTATTCCAAGGGTGATCCCATCTCAGTCGTGTTGGTCACTCCACCGTCTTCTTGATCGTCAAATGTTTCTTGTTCCCTTTGGGTTTAAAATACGTTGTTAGTCTAAATCAGGGAAAGATCGGTAGTGGCAGTGTGACGTCAGCTACGCCAGCTCTAACCACCAAATATGCTCCGGATCGAAATGTAGGTGAGAGTGTGACGTCACCGTGCTGAATCTGCTGCCCAAGAGGAACGAAACAGTTTGATGTGTTGGGAATCCGACAGCGTAGGAAAGACAAGAAACGTGTCGGGTATTATTATGTACAACTTACATCTTGAGTGTTGTAATATTAATGCTGACTGCTTTAATTACACAATTCGTCACAATTTTTAAACAATTATATTTTAGCTCTTTGCTATGAAAATACATAAAACTTCAACTCGTAGTTTATCTCAAGTTCAGGAATGTTATAAAGCAAATAAAACAAAACATAAACTAATTAGAGGACACCCATTCAGAACAAAATTACGTGGACATTTTCCGATAGTTTCTGTTCCCTTTTTCTTTAACTAGTTTACTAACGTCAGGACGTAATGTCTGGGAAATTTGTAATCGAATGCTGCATGTTAGAGTGTGATACGACAGGGCACTTTGGGTTTTCGACTAAGCTAATTTCACATCAGAAAAGATAATTGTTCAAACATATATGTCGAGCCAAACATACACAATGTCCGTGCGGCATGTGAATACAACCTCGGAAATCTGGTTTGAGAGACATTCTTTCAAAATATCAGACAAGTCTTCCTTGTGTGTGTATTTCTCCTTCAATAAATAGTCACATTTTAAATTTAACAGTTCCATTTGGTACGTGGTAGCTACATTTTTGTCATCGAGTGCACTACACCTGACTGAACCCTCAGATTCTGTACACCCAGCTCCACATATATAGGCAACTTGGTATTACTGTGCTCTTGCCTAACGTTACACGTACTATATAGGTCTCGCTACGGGTTGAAATACGTCACAACTCTCGAAGCTGTCTTCCTCTGGTCTAGACAACCTACCATTGCTTCTTATAGTTACGTATTTGGTCAACTTCCAACTGCTTCATATACCCTGGTCTATAATTCTCTCGCTTCTAGGCCTCCCCAGCAAGTGACACATAAATTATAAATGTTATCCTTGTAACATTCGCTTATTTTAACTTCTCGACGTCCAGGTTTCACTCCCTATTTTAAGGCTGCCTTAGATGTACAGTATTTGCTTTATTTCAGTTCTCACTATCTTCCAAAATATTTCGTAATACATTCATTAAATTCCTTATATTTTAATGTTTTCGTTTCCAAATTTTCATTCATTTTTTCACTACTTGTCTGCCAATCCAAATCATTAAAATAGATATCTGTTTTATTCTGTTCTCTTTTACGTTTTTGCTCATCTTTTACATTTCGCACACATAGACACAGATTTAGTTCCTGACATGATATTTTGCCATTGTGTTCTCTTGTTATTTTGTTCAAGATGTTCGCCTATCTTTGAAAATTATCTTCAGAATCTGCTAAGAATACCTGAACACCGGGAAACAATATTGTTTTTATTTTCTTTTCTTTGTTTGGGTCGATTCATTTCCTCTTTTTGCCAATCGTGTTTCTTATGATTAATTTGAATATTAGCAAATACTTTTTTACTTCGAACATGGCATCATATAAACACGGAACACAGAGTACAGAAAAGTCGTAGAAAGTAATAACTATAAAAAGGTATATTTCTGCCCACATCTCATACTAAACCTAACCTCTACTTATCATTTGGCAACAAGCGCAGCTCAATCACTACGGTCACATATAAGCGCTTCGATTAAGGTGAAAATTTAAGTCTGATAGTGCTTATTAATATATTAAAATGAGAGTGTTGATACTGGTAAACCTTTATTCTCTTCCTACACACAGATAACGAAAAAATAACTGACAAAACACTATCTAATTCAAATCTCTCTAGGAGAAGATAATGGGATTAAAGGCTAGGGCGACAGATGGCGTGAGCGTCTCGAATCTCACTTTTTACTCATAAAAACTGTTTCCTTGCGTTCACCGATATGTTATTGATGCAATAAATATATAAAAATAATCTTTAAAGCGCTGGGTATATCGTGTCTAAATTTAAGCTAAATAGATGCATAAATTTATGAGTTTTTGAAGCGTGCAGAAACGAACATCAGGTGGGTGATTCATATACTTTTTATTATAATTATTTACGATATCCAATTTTAAGTCATGTCAGACGATTAATAACATTTGGAAGATGATCAAATAAGCCCAGAGAATTGCAGAATGGCACCACGAAATCTGTGTGGGCGTTGTGGGAAAGAATCAATTGATATGTGAAAAATACGTGTGAAATGCCCAAACATAGAGTACAAATGCGTAACTACGTTCTCATGATTACAAATTTGTTGTTTCAAAGTTTTCCTTTCCATTCCGAATCGTCCGCTATGCCACTTCTACTTATGCTCCAATGGAGAGCGATTAGGATTTGTTTTCGCTGGGAATAAAAAAATGAAAATCGAAGTATACAGAAAATTCTTCATTAAAAATAGTGTGTAGCTTAATATAGAATACACAACCTTCAGTAAAAGGTAACAACTTTCATATCTACGTAACAAAGAAGGCATTTGTGATAGATTTTCAAAATAGTCATGCAATTCACCCACGCTTAACTTAGTTATACCGCTAGCAAAATTTAAAGACATATGAACGCTGGCCAATGCTCAAGCGGGGCGCTGTTGCCAAGCGCAGTGCGTGCATCAGCAGATGTTCCGTGTACATAAGAGCAGTTTTACACGCCAATAAAGGTTTTTGCTATTCTTCCCGTAATTAAACAACACATTAAATATTCCTAAAACACCAAGATCTTACCTTGACACATGTCACAGCAATGGAGCAGTAAGCATGGTTTCTAATCCAGTAACTAGATTTCCGACTTCATGGACCTTTCCGGGAGATTGAAACACAGGTACGCTCCCTTTTTCTAAGGATGAAGCTGCTTCACTACAAATTAGTGACACTGTGCGTACACTCTCTACATCTCAATGTTACAGATTTAATTGCTGGGATTTTGAAAAATATACAGTTGCCCTATAACCTGGATTGGAAAGCTTTCGAAAAAGCTTGTTCATATTACATACAGTTCTTCTTCCCTGAGAATGAATCACTTCACGTTTGTTGATCGAAAAATTACTTGTCCCAGCTTCGAGGGACATGTTCACGCACTCGGATCACAAACGCTGGAAAAGATATGTGTATAATAATAATTTAATATAATATTAAAAGTACTTTAGCTCGAGTTCAACACACGACTTAACGATGCTACTCACTTTAACGAAAAACATCTCTTCTCTGAAAATGAACTGAAAATTAACTCTGTTTCAAACTGCGTGACGTATGTTTTATTAGTAGGTGCATCATTTATCTATGCTTGAGATAAATGTTATGAGGAAAGAATGGTGTTGTTTTAAGGCTTATCTGCGTAGAATGAGTAGATATTTTCTGTAACCATAACCATGTAAAAATAAAAGTGCATTGCTCGTGTTCTAAGTATCTTAGCGACAGGATTTTTGTACATCCATGATCAAAAAGTAAAATTCTTACTTATTATAAGATTAGCATCTGTAATATTCAACTATTTATCCGTAATATTTAACCATAACATGTGAAAGATAAAACGTGCTTCACCCGTGTTCTTAAGTATCGTAGAGACAGGATTTTTGTACGGTCATGATTAGAGAGTAAAGTACTTTCTTGTTATAAGATTGGCATCTGTAATATTCAAATATTTATCCGTAGCATTTAATCATAACCATGTGAAAGGTAAAACGTGCATTGCTCGTGTTCTAAGTATCGTAGAGACAGGACTTTTGTACGGTCATGATCAGAAATTAACATTCTTTCTTAATATAATATTGGCATACGTAATATTCAAATATTTATCCGTAACATTTAACCATAACCATGTGAAAGATAAAACGTGCATCGCTCATATTCTTGGTATCGTAGAGACAGGATTTTTGTACGGTCAGGCTCAAAAATTAACAATCTCTCTTATTATAATATTGGCATACGTAATATTCAAATATTTATCCGTAACATTTAACCACAACCATGTTAAAGGTAAAATTTTCATCGCTCGGTTCTAAGTATTTTAGCGAAAGGATTTTTGTAGGTCCATGTTCAGAAATTAACAGCCCTTCTTATTATAAGTTTGGCATCTGTAATATTCAAATATTTATGCCTAACATTTAACCATAACCATGTGAAAGATTAAACGTGCATCGCTCGGGTTCTAAGTATCGTCGAGACAGGATTTTTGTACGGTCATGATCCGAAATTAACATTTTTTCTTATTCTAAGATTGGCATCTGTCATTTTTGAAGCATTTACCTGAGTGTAATTAATTAATATAATGTTCTCAGCTCAGCCGTTGGTAGGCGGGGCAAGCTCAGGATTGGCTGGAGACTGAGTATGGCCCTCCTCTATATACCTTTAACTTCTGGAAAGATTTTAGGAATTTAAGTGACACTTCTTTAATGAATTACTCTATTTCCACACCGATAAATCATTTGCTATTCTTTTCTTTAATATCTACGGTGTCCAAAACATATATTTTAAAGAAATGTTTATAATAAATATTTTATTTTAAATGCATTATTCTCCTTATATAGCTTACTATTTAGGTGTAAGGATGTGTAGCAGTGGAGGATGGGCTGCACAAGCCAGAAAAGTGACAGCTAATGGCAGAGCGGCAATGTCAGGGGTACGAATATGTAAACATAAACTGGAGATGTCAGTTAGATGGTTAGAAAGAATGTGTGAAGCGGTCGTGGAACCCAGAACAATGTATGGGGCACGTCAGAGATAGAAACACAATTAGACCAGATGTATGGATTGTTTCGCAAAGAACTACCAGGGCTGCCAAAATCGGCACCAAGAGAGGTGGCATTACTAGAGCAAGGTAATACAAAAAGGAGGGGAATAATGATAGAGAGAATATTGAAATTCTGGTTTAAGAGTATTAAAGGGCAGAAAGGGGAATTATTGAATCTGTGCATGAAGCAACAGAAAAGCATTAAAATACAAACAATTTGTGGTCGGAATTGGAAAGAACGATATTAAAGATAGGCATTGGAGATCTACGGAGAGCAGAAGAGACAAATTATAACGGTTTTTGGAAGGAAGTGAGAACTAGACTACAAGACAGAGTTAGGCAAGAGATATGGGAAAGTACAGAAGAAAAGGAATATTTGAAATTTTACAAGCAATTAAAGACAGAATGTGGTAGGGAAATATATAGATCAATGTGGCAAAACTGGAAGAGAAGGTATAGCATGGATGAGATAGGAATATTATACTTCACGGTGTTGGGAAGTAATGAGGTAGGGATATGTGAATTTTGTGGAGATGAAGAGAGCACTGTTCATTACCTAATAGAATGTAAGGAGCTAACAAATTACAGGAGAAAAAATACTGTCACCCGAACGTCGGAACTCCCGATAGAACCGGCCGGCAGTAGCGCCAGACGGGAAGCATTGAGCCCACGCCTACCCATTTGTCTCGTGTCACTAACTGAAGGGATGATTAGGAGAGCGTCACGAGCCCTGTACCGTCTCTTTCCCCTCCCACCAGACGTCTGGAAACCTTGGGGTAATTGTGCGCGCCGCGAACTTTCCAGAAACGGCGATCTTCCCTATAAAAGGCCTGCAGTTGGCGAGTCAGCTCAGTTCTTGGCGAGCAGCCGTGAGAAGCGCCGAGTGAGTGAACGGACCGGAAGACTGTGAACGTGCATCGGAGGAGTTGTGCGTAATTGCGAGTGCAGAGTGGACCTGTGACAGACGAACTGGTGAATTGTAATTGTGTGCGCTACGTAATTCTGTGTAATCGGCAAGTGTTCCAACAGTAATTCGGTGAAAATAAAGAACATTTTGAGTTTGTGCAACTGGACTTCTAATTTCACGAACCCACAAAGTCACAATATGTGATAAGAAATGGGAAAGTGTGAGGAAAGACATATTGGTGGTACGCATGCTAACGGGGATGGGGGAAGAGAAAAATAGATGTATAGAAGATTTCTTATATAGGATCACAGAAAAGTGGATTAGGCTAAAGGAAGCGAAGGTCAAGAAGAAATGATATCAAGCTGATCAGGAGAACTAAAGGCTTATAGCCAGGGGACCTGAGTCGGCAAGTAAATCTTAAGGTGAGCAACTTTAATGTATGTTTACAAGAGGTATAATACAGCATGTGCTATGTTAAATTTTATTGTACTGAACTTGTAATGGATACTGTATAAATAAATATCAAATAAATATATAGCTTAAATAGGCAAGAAAGTAAGAAGGGTACGATGAAATATCAAACCCTATAGTTCAAGGTTTTTCCATTGAATTTGCTGCCTTTTAAACTTAGAAGAAATATAATAAAGCCACTTTAAGCAGACAAGAAACCTTAAATGGAAGTTTATTTCACCTGAAAGCTCTGGCTGTAGTTATCACCCACTAGCAAATAATGATTAAGGAGTGAAAGGTGTTTTCAACAACGCAGAACTTTCAGGTAGGTAACCACGTGCTGTTAGACACGACAGCGGTTGCTATGTATGTACTCCGACTAACCCTGGGTAACGTTAAAATTATTGGAAAAGCAGCGCTGTTCGGATAATTAATTGCCTTAGCGTTGTAATTAAGAGGGAAGAGGAACCTACTCTCACAGCAAACATCATTCATACATTACCACCGGCGTAATCACCGCCGGTATTATCATTATGATTAACGGTTTTTAAGCCACTTCAAGAGCATCAGTGTATCCAGGGAATGCTTAATTCCAATCAGTTTACTAGTACGAATGTCATTCAATTCGTTATTAAGAATTTTTAAGCTTTTCAGACATAAAATACCGTAGTGACACAAAAATATAGATTTTCTTAGCTATTTATATATCCCAGTGTACACAAGGATACGTGATATTTGACACTAGGTGTGTGGTTTTATTTCAAGTTTATATATGTGAACACAGATAAAGATTTACGAATTTGTGAGGGTGGTCTCAAAATTTTCCGACTAGTAACTAGTAACTTTCGATGTTCATCTGTTGATAGTTACTCACCAAGGTTTCCGCCATTTTGCAGCTTATTTGTTATATAACACCCGTTTGAGTGAGTTTACGTAAGTGTTTTTACAAAAATTGACAAAATCGAGTATCGTGCTGTCATTAAACATTTGTTTCTGAAAGGCAACACGCCTAATCAAATAAAACATGAATTGGATTGTGTGTATGGGCACTCTGGGCCATCATTAACACGATTAAATTTTGGGCTGCTGAATTTAAACGTGGCCGTAAGAACATGAAAGGCGACGAACGTTCGGGACGTCCAAAAAATGCAACTACCAACTAAAATATCGCCAAAGTTCACAAAATATTGCTAGACGACCGCCGAATTAAAGTGAGAGGGATAATAGAGGCTATGAACATGCCACAAGAATGTGTTTGTTACATATCATATCAACATTTAGGGGCCGCGCCGTGGCTCAGTGATTAGACCGCTTGGCTCTAACCAAGGCGGCCCGCGTTCGATCCCAGGTGACCGCAAAGTGAGATATGTGGTGGACAACACGGCGCTGGGGCGGATTTTCTTCGGGACCTCCGGTTTCCCCCGCCATCTCATTCCACCGGTGCTCCATCTTAATCTCATGCATCATCAGTGTCACCGCCTGCGGTGCCGTATGTAGTAAAAGCGGGCGTTAAACACTACACATTTCATGTCATATCAACATTTAGATATGACAAAGCTGTCCGCACGTTTGAATGCCTAAGGTTTGAATGAGTATAGCCAGACTGAAATATTAAAGGCCGTAGCCGGGATTTGAACCACATATCTCCCGCTTTCCGTGCGGTTGCTCGAACCAGCTGTGCTACTATCCCTAACCCGGCTATGACATTGAATTTTTCACTCTGGCTCTATTCATTGAAACCTTAGCCTACACACGGCTAGTATGGAAGAAATGATTTTTTCCATCAATTTACCTGAATAACATAGAGGTTTAACTGTGAAGCCAAGGACTTAAGTACTTACAGCATAGTAAGTCACCACAAGAGGTGCGTGTCTCATAGCACATGACAACCCCTAGTGGTCTACCGTGAAACATAAGACGGTTAGATAATTTAATGTCATGTCGGCATGTTGGCCATAGTAGCTCAGTTGGTTAGAAGAACCGCACGGAGAGCGGGAGATCCGTGGTTCAAGTCGCGGCCATGTCATTAAATTTTTCAGTCCGGTTTTATTCATTCAAATTTTATTTGCTTATCTCTCAGGCTTATTTGTTTCATTTTGCTTGTCTGTATACCTGTAATTTCACCCGGGCTCTACAAATTAAGAAACAATGGCGCAATGTCCAAGGAACAAAAATGTGTAGTGTTTAACGCTCGCTTTTACTACATACGGCACCGCAGGCGGTGACACTGATTATACATGAGATGAAGATGGAGCACCGGTGGGACATGGCGGGGGAAACCGGAGATTCCGGAGAAAACCCGCCCAGCGCCGTGTTGTCCACCACAAATCTCACTTTGCGGTCGCCTGGGATCGAACCCGGGCCACCTTGGTGAGAGTCAAGCGGTCTAACCACTGAGCCACGGCACGGCCTATGTCCAAGGAAGCAACGTGCATCTACATTAAGGGGAGGTATCGGTGAAATTTCGTTTAAATGGCAACAAATGACATTTTCCGTTTTTTGGTTTAAAATTATGTTTAAAACTGTAGTTTCAGAATCTGCTGTCAGTTAGGCCCTAGCACTATTTAAAGAGCCCTTATACTCCAGAGACTAAAATTTCCCATGCATTTCTTTAAGTTTTGCGTATATGTAAAGATAAGTTTTCAATAAAAATTGGTATCATTATGGCTGTATATAAAAGGGTTAATAATGATTGGTATAGAGACAGAAAATTGAGAAAAATTCAAGAAAATTCTATCATATTCCTTAAATTTTCTCCTCTAGAACCATTAGCCATGGGCAAATTAGCATATATAATTTTGTAACTATTATCTATAGGCACCAGAATCCAAAGTTCCAATCATTTATAACAAAAAGTTTAGAGAATGTAATATGTTTCCAATTGTAAAAAATTGCAATAAAAATTGAATTATCAGTTTGTTTGGTAAAATGTATTGTAGATAGAAAACTTATAAAAAAAGAGTCAAAAGTAACCAAATTAAAGAGAAAGAAAGTAATAAGATAGCTTTAGGGCCTGCATATGATGCATGGAGTTTTCAAAGTAAAGAAAGTAGTGTAATTTCTATCTCAGTCTTTAAATTCATTTTTCTCCACTTTCAAAGTTTTCAACATTTTTGTATGTTCAGAATGCCCCACGTTCTGAAATTCTCAACGAATGTGTATGAAACTTTTCATACATATTCCTAAATAAATGTTTAATGAAAGTTTGTATTTTTGTTTATTTAAAGTAAATAGTTAATTCATTATTGAATTTTAAATCCCAAATTGCAAGAAAAAAATTATATATTTACACAGAGAAATTTGTTCTCCAAAAATACTTGACACACCCTTTAAAAGTATAGCAACTTTTGTAACTGATGTACATAGAAACCTGAATGTAAACTTTGAAGTTTCTAACAGAAAAACTGTATGACCTGGGATTTTTACATAACATACAAAAATCATACTATAAAAAGCACTACATTATTTTTTGAAAAAACTATTTTTGATAGAATGATGAATTTTGAAAGCCTAACTAGATTCCCTATACCCCAACTAATAACAAAATTCCAAGCCGTTCTGATGTAAACTGTGGAGTTTAGCATTTTTCACAGATGCCTCCCCTTTATGTTCAAGCCTCTAGCTGTCAGTCAGGAATCCGTTAGAGCAAACAGAACCTATAAATACTGTTGAAGAGACATACGTCTTGAAGAAAGATACATCTACCAGACAATCACTTTCTCCTCCAAAGATCAACCCTCGGCGAGCAGAAGAAAAATGAATGTAATCTCCAGCACACAGGCTTCTAGAAATAGGTCGGAAACAGAAAGCAAGACGCAGTTGAAGTCAATAAACGGAAGTGGAAGAAGGGAGCTGCGTCCACAAGAAAGATGCATTTCTGTTGGAAAGAGAAGAAACGAGGATAAAGAATGGCAGATATGAAAAGGACTCCGCGGGAGTTTATCCTTGGGCTATAAGCATTTTCTGTAAGTTCAGCACCAACTTTTAGAAGCTCGCAGAGTTCTCCGTAAACTAAAGAAAAAGTAGCACTAATAAAAAGAAAAGTTGGTGTACGTTCAGCGACAGTCACAAATGCAACTTTTAAAGAGACATTTGAGCAAAATTAAGCGATCTGTCATGCACATAGAGAATTGGATGTCGAGAACTGAGTGTCTATAACAAAACTCAATTTCGAGAAGTTTCATAGAAACTCGTCAAGGTTTTGAACTCCACTGAGTGACCAAGGGTTTCCTATTAGCTTCCTCACTCGTTCCTCTTTTTCCCCAATTTACGTCCCATTGCACGATGAATTAAAGAGGTGAAATTATGTTCAAATGAGCCTAGGGACCAAGGAACATACAGCTACCCGACATTCTTCTTTAAGGGTAAGAGAAAACCCCGAGAAAACCTTATCCAGGTAACGTATCTTCTTATTCATTCCATGGTTTGGGCATATCGCCACTTCCGGCTTCATAGATCTCTTCAGCGTTTCCTGGGTCGTCCTCTGCCTCTTCTTCCTTTTGGATTATAGCTTAATACTGCATTTGGATATCTTCCATCCTCCATTCTTTATATATTGTTATTCATTGTTGCCTTCGTACTGATATTTTGTCATGGATTGATTCGATTTCTAATTTCTTTCTAATATCCTCATTTCTTATTTTGTCCAATATCGTACAACCTTTAACACTTCTTAAAAATGTCATTTCCGCAGTCTGTATTTTATTTAAATCCTTTTATGTTGGCACCCAGGTTTCGATTCCATATAGTAAAGTTGGAATAGCCATCACCTTATACATTCTCATTTTTGTACTCCTTTCTCACTCTGTTTTTAAAAGTTCTTTGGATTGTCCCACATATAGCTCCGAATTTGATTACCCTTTCTTCTATATCAGCATTGTTTCTGGAACTTTATGTTCCATCCTAAATATTTAAAACTCGATATTTGTTCTAAAATCTTATTTTCTAAAACAGTTTTTGTTCTTTGGTTATAATTTCCTTTAAAAGCCATAATTTTTTCTTCTTCTGATATTTTAAAATTATACTTCTGTACTATGTAACGAGGTACGTTAAAAAGTAAGTTCTGTTTGGTAATAAAATTAAATTGTGTACATATAAAGACAGATTATTTATTGCACAAAATTCTACAGCTCTTAAACTACTTTTCCACATAACTACCGAAATTTTGCAGGCATTTGTCATAGCGAGGCACAAGTTTCTGTATACCTTCTTCATAAAAGTTTGACGCCTGTGTATTCAACCATTTGGAAACATTTTCTTTCAGCTCTTCGTAATTGTTGAAGTGTTGACCGCTGAAGGGTTGAAAGATTTGAGATGCAAAAACAGATGAAAGTCACTAGGAGCGAGGTCAGTGCTGTACGGGGCGTGGTCAAACACGTCCCAGCCAAATCCCTGTCGTGTCAAAAACTGAAGTGCAATACCCATCCGTTATGTTTTGAGTTGCTGAGCAAGAACCTTTGGCACCCAACTTGAGCAAAGTTTACGAAATTTCAGTTTCTCGGTAGCAATTTCAGGAACTAGTGATCTTGAGAGTTGGCGAAAATCTATAGCGAGAGCACTAATTGTAAACTTGCAGTTTTCCTGATCTTGTCATCAATCGCGTGAACCAGTTCTTCCGTAACCAAAGATAGACGCTCACTTCGTTTTTCATCGTGCACTTCACTACGTCCTTCATTGAACTGTCGGACCCATCTTCTCACCATTGTATCACTCATCGCATTTTGTCCGTAAACATCGCAAATTTGCAAATTTGCCTAGCATTCAGAAAACCGAACAAAGATCTGATTTCACAAGCGGCGGGGTTTTCAATCAACACCAACATTGTAAACAAGCATAACAAAGCGTACGTGGCTGACAGCGATCTCACAATGGCGCACGTTTCTTCTCCTTGATACAGAGCGTCTACCGCGCATGTGCAGAGCTACGATCGCAGCACTGCAGCCGAGATAAATTGAAACAGCACTTACTTTCTGGACGCCTTTTGTATAAAAGAAAACAGAAGTTCCAATCTGGTCCCAATCCTTAAAAACTAAATAGGTGTTGTAACTTGAACGTCCCTCGAACAGCCAATGAAGAGTAGAGCAATCCTGCGGTATTCCTAGATGTTATATTAATATAATTTCAAACTTGATTTACTTGGTATGGGCTGTCACAGAGATGTGTCCTCATGGAGAGGATGTTTGCTTCGATATACCCACTGGTCACCCTTATATCTGGCCACCCTTTCTTCCGGAGTCTGTAATACAACAGCATATATAGTTTGAGGGAGAAATACCTTCCATTTATACACTATCAATTGTTATGGCGGACCCTTCCAAAGCCATCATGCTTTTACAATTTGAACGTCCTTTTCTATGGCGCTCGAAAGCCTTAATAAGAAAGTAAAGGCTATTGTGAAATCGCTGCACAATATTGACCTAAATGCAGCGTTAAACTAAGTAAAATATCAGATACGTCCAGAAAGTAAGTTCTGTTTGGTAATAAAATTAAATTGTGCACAGGTACAGAAAAATTATTTATTGCACAAAATTCTACAACTCTTAAACTACTTTTCCACATCACTTGCGGAATTTTGCAAGCATTTGTCATAGCGAGGCACAAGTTTTTGTATACCTTCTTCATAGCAGTCTGCTGCCTGTGTCTTCAACCAGTTGGAAACATTTTCTTTCAGCTCTTCATCATTTTTTTAAGTGTTGAATGCCAAGGAAAGATCTGGGTTGCAGAAAACTGATGAAAGTCGCTAGGAACGAGGTCAGGGCAGTACGGGTGGTGGTCAAACACATCTAAGCCAAATCCCTGTAGGATGTTTCTCGTCGCATTTGCAGTGTGTGGTCGTGCGTGGTCCTGAAGAAACACAACACCATTTGATAGCCGATAAATGTCAAATGGTTTCACTTTCCTAGCATTCAGAAAACGAATCACAGATCTGATTTCACAAGCGGCGGGATTTTCAATCAACACCGACATTGTAAACAAGCACAACAAAGCGTACGTGGCTGACAGCGATGTCACAGTGGCACACGTTTCTTCTCCTTGATACAGAGCGTCTACCGCGAATGTGCAGAAATGCGATCGCAGCACTGCAGCGGAGGTAAATTGAGAAAGATCTTACTTTCTGGACGCCCCTTGTATTGAAATACAACAAATGTAACAAAATATAAACACATAACTGAAGTGTTGAATGTATTTCTTATTTAAAGCATTTTATTGCACCTCTACGAGACTGGTCTGAAAAGTTTCCCACCGCAATATGAAGATGGCAGCACTCGTAAATGAGAGTTAGTGATTTTCGTTAATTAATCTGTTGACATTTACTCACCAAAGTTTCAGTCATTTTGGACGCTCAGTTGTTATGTAACACTCTTTTGCGTGAGTTGATGTGAGTGCTTTTATGAAAATGGAAAAATCGAGTATCGAATTGTCATTGAATATTTGTCTTTGAAAGGCAATACGACTGCGCAAATCAAAGATGAGTTGAATGCTGTGTATGGGGACTCTGCACCATCATTTACCACTGTGAAATTCAGGGCAGCTGAATTTAAACGTAGCCGTAGGAGCATGGGAGACGATGAACGTTCCTGTCGTCCAAAATCAGCAACTGCAGATGAAAACATCACCAAAGCTTACCAAATGGTGCTAGATGACCGCTGAATTAAAGTGACGGAAATAACAGAGGCTATGAACATGTAAGAAGAATGTGAGACATGAGAAAGCTGTCCACGTGATGTTTACCGTATTTGCCCACGTTAGACCAAAAAGGTGTTCGAATGAACATTTCCAACGCGCTGTTGGCGCAGTTTAGAGTCAACAAATCCGAGTTTTGGCGCCGATTAATTACTTTAGATGAAACTTGGTTACACCAGTGTACGCCCGAAAAAAAAAATACTTTACCAACAGTGGACTACAAAGGGGTATACGGCTCCAAAAAGCACAAATTGTTCTTGTTCACTAGGAAAATGATGGCGACTGTTTTTGGGATAATCTTGTGGTTATTTTCATCGATTACCTTTCAAAAGGAACAACCATTATAGAAGCATACTAAGCATAATTCCTTGACAAGCTGAAGGCAAAATTGCGGAAAAATAGCCACATTTTGAGAATAAGAAAATCCTATTTATCAAGACAAAGCACCGTGTCACACCTCAGCGGTTGCCATGGCAAAAATCCACGAAAAGTTTGACTATCCGCCTTTCTCATCAGATCTAGCCCCAAGCGACTTCTTTTTGTTCCCTCACTTGAAAATTGCGCTCGGAGGACAGAGATTTACGTCAAATGAAAAGGTAGCTACCTTCTTGAACAAATATTTTGCAGTGAAAAGCGCCGAATACTATTTGGACAGGTTGCAGTGATGGGAGCATCGCTGAGAGAAGTGTGTAACATTACAAGGAAACTATGTTGAAAGAAAATTAAAACATGTGAAAAAAATGTGTTGTATCTTTATTTAGTCGGAAAGTTTGCTGACCGCCCTCGTAGATAAAGTCATGGAGCTATTTCAATCGACTATCTTCAAAAAGAAAAGCCATTACAGGAGGATACTACGCATCATTAGTTGAAAATCTGAAGGCAGAAATGCGTAAGAACGGCCACATTTGCAGAAAAATAAATTCTTGTTTCACCAAGACAACACACCGTCTTACACCTCAGCGGCTGCAATGGCGAAAATCCACGATTTACGGTTTGAACTGCTTTACCATCCGCCTTACTCTCCAGATCTAGCCACAACCGACTTCTTTTGTTCCCTCTTCTGAAAATTGCAGCTAGGAGGATAGAGATGTTCTTCTGATGAAGAGGCAATCACCTTCCTGAACAATAATTTGCAGAGAAAGACGGCGAGTACTATTTGGTCGGGTTACAGAGATGGGAGCGTCGCTGAGAGAAGTGTGTAGAGTTACAAGGAGACTATGTTGAAAAACGCCGAGTACTATTTGGACGGGTTACAGAGATGGGAGCATCGCTGGGAGAAGTGTGTAGAGTTACAAGGAGACTATGTTGAAAAACGCCGAGTACTGTTTGGACGGGTTACAGAGATGAGAGCATCGCTGTGAGAAGTGTGTAGAGTTACAAGAAGACTATGTTGAAAAACGCCGAGTACTGTTTGGACGGGTTACAGAGATGAGAGCATCGCTGGGAGAAGTGTCTAGAGTTACAAGAAGACTATGTTGAAAATTGTCGAGTACTGTTTGGACGGGTTACAGAGATGAGAGCATCGCTGGGAGAAGTGTCTAGAGTTACAAGAAGACTATGTTGAAAAACGCCGAGTACTGTTTGGACGGGTTACAGAGATGGGAGTATCGCTGTGAGAAGTGTGTAGAGTTACAAGGAGACTATGTTGAAAAACGCCGAGTACTGTTTGGACGGGTTACAGAGATGAGAGCATCGCTGGGAGAAGTGTGTAGAGTTACAAGGAGACTATGTTAAAAAACGCCGAGTACTGTTTGGACGGGTTACAGAGATGAGAGCATCACTGTGAGAAGTGTCTAGAGTTACAAGAAGACTATGTTGAAAAACGTCGAGTACTGTTTGGACGGGTTACAGAGATGAGAGAATCGCTGGGAGAAGTGTGTAGAGTTACAAGAAGACTATGTTGAAAAACGTCGAGTACTGTTTGGACGGGTTACAGAGATGAGAGCATCGCTGGGAGAAGTGTGTAGAGTTACAAGAAGACTGTGTTGAAAAACGCCGAGTACTGTTTGGACGGGTTACAGAGATGAGAGCTTCGCTGGGAGAAGTGTGTAGAGTTACAAGGAGACTATGTTGAAAAACGCCGAGTACTATTTGGACGGGTTACAGAGATGGGAGCATCGCTGGGAGAAGTGTGTAGAGTTACAAGGAGACTATGTTAAAAAACGCCGAGTACTATTTGGACGGGTTACAGAGATGGGAGCATCGCTGGGAGAAGTGTGTAGAGTTACAAGGAGACTATGTTAAAAAACGCCGAGTACTATTTGGACGGGTTACAGAGATGGGAGCATCGCTGGGAGAAGTGTGTAGAGTTACAAGGAGACTATGTTAAAAAACGCCGAGTACTATTTGGACGGGTTACAGAGATGAGAGCTTCGCTGGGAGAAGTGTGTAGAGTTACAAGGAGACTATGTTGAAAAACGCCGAGTACTGTTTGGACGGGTTACAGAGATGAGAGCATCGCTGGGAGAAGTGTGTAGAGTTACAAGGAGACTATGTTAAAAAACGCCGAGTACTATTTGGACGGGTTACAGAGATGGGAGCACCGCTGAGAGAAGTGTGTAGAGTTACAAAGAGATTATGTTGAAACATAAATAAAAAATTCTGAAAAAAAAATCTGGTATCTTTATTAGGTCGGAAACTTTTCAGACCACCTTTATGCAAAAAAAAAAAAACCAATACCTCAATGAAATTATGCTTCACGCTCTGAACAGTTAGATATTTCTGACACTGTTTTTGCTAATTTCCTAAAATTCCCATTTGTTATCCTAGTTTATTTCCTGATAGGAACGACATTGAGGTTTAAATTGCGGTAAATAAAAGACTTTATATGTTAGCTCGAACAGAAACGTGAATCCGTAGATAGATTTCAAATGGTCATATAACGTGATCTGTCCTTAAATCCTGAAGCAATGATGCCGGGAGGTTTATGCAGCATATTATATCCGCTTTTGGGATATATCTCTCCACCCAACCACACGCTGTTGGATCGCTTCCAAACACTTTGTTCCCCAACCTAACCTCATAACTGTAAATCATCTATTTGTACACTAACACGTATTCGTAAAACTATGAAGTTACGAGGGTAATATAACACAAACTATATACACGTTTACTTTCTCCAAAAAAGGGCTTTGTTTTAGAAAGATCGCGTATGTGTCTATTTATCCGTCGGTCCAAGAATCTAATTTTCTCGCTTAAGCTTGTAAACAAATCAGGTGAGTAAATAAAACTCTTGAGCATTTATCTTGACACTGGTAAACTCGCAGAAATTCCATCTGTAAACGGTTGTTGAGAGTTATACAGGATGTGCCAGTAAAATGTACACTTTGAACCGTCAAAACACTTGCGTTTCCCGTGTTACAAGGTTGAGCTTTGGGAGAAAAGGTTTTCTTTTTTAATTTACGTCCTATAACTTTTTAAGTCATATCGGACGATGAATGGAATGGGTGAAATAATGCTCAGATGGGCTCGGGGTTCATGGAGCTTAGAGTTACCCAACATTCGTCTTTCAGGTTAAGGGAAAACCCCAGAAAAACCTTATCCAGGTAACTCACCCTGACTGACATTTGAACTCGGGAACTTTTGAACGTGAGGCAGACATGGTCTGCCAAAGTCTACTGCTGTAACCTATGCAGATGGTACAACAGCCATATGCTGGAATAAATCAATATAAGGGCTGAACATCACTCTAAACAACACTGCCTTTGAATTGCTGAACTATTTTCAATCTGTCATACTACAATTTAATATGCAAAAGACCAATATGATGCACTTCAACTTGCTAAAAAAATATGATGGTAATATAAATCTAAAAGTACAGAGCGACATTGTGTCAGAAGTGAAAACACATAATTTTTGGGGTATTGTGTTAGATAATCGACCAACTTGGGCTGATCATATTGAAAACATATGCGGAAAAATTGTAAATCATTATATCTCTTAAGATATTTTGGCAAGTACAACAATACAGAAATCCTAAAATTTATATACTATGAATGTATCTATCCATATCTAATCTATGAAATAGAAATATGGGGTTCAGCAGCCAAAACACACATGGATAAACTGCTTGTTTACCAAAAAAAGTGTGTTAGGGCTATGTATAATCTAAAAGCAAGAGAATCTTGCAGGGATACCTTTATAAATAAAACATAATCACCGTCTACTCTCTGTATGCTTATACAGCTATAATGTTTATTGTGGACAAGTGTAATCCAGTAAAAAGCAGTCAGGTACATGAACATAACACCAGAACCAATATGAATTACTATTGAGATAGTGTAATTAAAACTGTCTCTCAAAAGGATGAACATAAACTAGGAATTAAGCTTTACAATAAACTGCCATCTGATATTAAATCAATAGCAAGCATCTCAAAACAGCAGTTTAAATGGAAGTTAAAGGCTTTCCTCATAAATAAATGTTTATATAACATAAACGAATTATGACATTGCAGCTTTAGTTATACTTAAAAGTGATAAATTGATTAAGCTGATTAAGGGATAATGCGTAGAATTAGTTTCTAATGCTGTAATTGACTGTAAACTAGTTTCTGTAAATTAGATTCTAATGTTGTAGAATTGACTATGTACAATTGACTATGTCAGAAATTGTAACCAACAATCTATTGACAATATTTATTTGCTTCTTCTACTTTAGACTTTTGTTGGATCCTGTATCTGTTACAGTTTTTAGTATTATGTAATTTTTTATATTTATCTTTGTATCTTGAACTGGTGTGTCCTATAACATATGTATTATGTTACAAATGATGAAATAAATACAATACAATGGTAAAATCTACGCTACCGAGGCGGGCAAAATTATCTTTCTTCAAGAGGTGACGTCAGATGTGTCACTCTAATTGACTAAACCCACTTAGTGGTAAGAAAATTACTGCATGATGGCCGATGTACCTTTGGAACTTTTATCCTCCACGGCTTCCAGACTGTACGCCGTTTTATTTTTTTTTTCTTTGTAATTTTACGTCCTCCAACGTTAAGTCATATCGGATGATGAATGAAACGGCTTAAATGATGCTCAAATATATCCAGGGTCCATGGAGCTTAAAGCTACCCGACATTCGTCTATAAAAAAAACGGAAAAAAAAACCTTATCCAGGTAACTCACCCTAACCGAGATTCAAACTCGGGACCTCTTGACCGTGAGGCAGAAACGCTACCATCTACACTGCGGAGACGGGCGTTAGTTTTCTTAATGGCCGCAGTAAAAATGAGGTGTACAATTGTAAACCACGTAGCCAAGACACACTGTGGAATAAAACTCAAGCTGTGTACGCAGAAATCGCACTGGACACAATGGCCCGATGTACGGAGGCATTAAACTGCTTGCAAAAGTTAAGGCATGTGAACGCTGGCCAGTGCTGAAGCGGAGCGCTGTTGCCAAGCGTAGTACGTGTACCTGCAGAGGTTCTGTATATAAGAGCAATTTTACACGCCAGCAAAGGTTTTGTCTATTCTTCGCGAAATTAAACAGCACATTAAATATTCCTAAAACATTCAAATCTTACCTTAAGACACCTCACAGCAGTGCAACAGCAAGCATGGTTTCCAATCCACTAAGTCGCTTCTGAACTTTGAGGGTCTTTCCCGGAGAATGAAATCCAGGCACGCTCCCCTCTTCTGAGGATGAAGCTGCTTCACTTCAAATTCGTGACACTGTGTACACTACCTACAGCACAACTTCCACAGTTAATGGTTTTGTTTTTTAAAAATCTACAGCAGCCCTATATTCGTAAAACTTGTTCACATTACATTTAATTTTCCCGTCCTGAGAATGAATCACTTCACATTTGTTGATCGAAAAATCACTTGTCCCAGCTTCGAGGGACCTATTCACGCACTCGAATCACAAACACTGGAAAAGTGTTATGTCTATAATAGTAATAATAATAAAAATAGAAGTAATAAAAATAAACGTAATAAAAATAAAACTAATAATAAGAAGAGGAAGAGGAGCTAAAGGAGTTAGAGGAGGTAGTGGAAGTAGAAGTAGATGTAGTAGTAGAAGAAGAAGAAGAAGAAGAAGAAGAGGAAGTAGAAGAAGAGGAAGAAGAGTAGGAAGAAGAAGAGGAAGAAGAATACGAAGAAGTAGAAGAGGAAGAAGAAGAGGAAGAGGAGGAAGAGGAAGAAGAATAGGAAAAAGTAGAAAAGGAAGAAGAAGAGGAAGAAGAGGAGGAAGAGGAAGAACAGGAAGAGGAAGAGGAAGAGGAAGAAGAGGAGGAGGAGGAAGCAGAGGAAGAGGAGGAAGAGGAAGAAGAGGAGGAAGAGGAAGAAGAGGAAGAACAGGAAGAAGAGAAAGAAGAGGAAGAAGAGGAAGAAGTAGTAGTAGTAGAAGAAGAAGAAGAAGAAGAAGAAGAAGAAGAAGAAGAAGAAGAAGAAGAAGAAGAAGAAGAAGAAGAAGAAGAAGAAGAAGAAGAAGAAGAAGAAGAAGAAGAAGAAGAAGAAGAAGAAGAAGAAGAAGAAGAAGAAGAAGAAGAAGAAGAAGAAGAAGAAGAAGAAGAAGAAGAAGAAGAAGAAGAAGAAGAAGAAGAAGAAGAAGAAGAATCACAAACACTGAAAAGTGATATGTCTGTAATAGTAATAATAATAAAAATAAAAGTAATAAACATAAACGTAATAAAAATAAAACTAATAATAAGAAGAGGAAGAGGAAGTAAAGGAGTTAAGGAGGTAGTGGAAGTAGAAGTAGAAGTAGATGTAGAAGTAGAAGAAGAGGAAGAAGAAGAAGAGTAGGAAGAAGAGGAAGAGAAGGAAGAGGAAGAAGAATAGGAAGAAGTAGAAGAGGAAGAAGAAGAGGAAGAGAAGGAAGAGGAAGAAGAATATGAAGAAGTAGAAGAAGAGGAAGAGGAGGAAGAGGAAGAAGAGGAAGAAGAGGAAGAGGAGGAAGCAGAGGAAGAGGAGGAAGAGGAAGAAGAGGAGGAAGAGGAAGAAGAGGAGGAAGAGGAGGAAGAGGAAGAAGAGGAGGAAGTGGAAGAAGAGGAAGAGGAAGAAGAGGAAGAAGAGAAAGAAGAGGAAGAAGAGGAAGAAGAAGAAGTTATATTTAGAATATTTCAGCTCTAGTTCAACAGACGACATAACGATGCCATTCACTTTAACAAAATGACACCTCTATTCTGAAAACGAACTGAAAATTAACTCTGTATCTGCGAGACTTCTGTTTTAATAGTAGGTGCATTATTTATTTATGCTTGAGATATTGTGAGGAAAGAATGGTGTTGTTTTTCAGGCTTACCTGCATTGAATGGATGGATGTGGGTTAACCATAACCATGTGAAGATACTTGCATCATTCACGTTTGAGTATCGTAGAGACAGGATTTTGTACAGCCAGAATCAGAAAATAAAATTCTTTCTTACTATAAGATTGACATCTGTAAAGTTGAAGTATTTATCAGTAGCACTTAACCATAAGTATATGAAGACAAAACGTGCATAGCTCGTATTCTAAGTATCGTGTAGACAGGCTTTTTGTGTGGTCATGATCAGAAAGTAAAATTCTTTCTTATGTTATGATTCACGTCTGTCATTTTCAGATAATTATCCGTAACATTTAGCCATAACCATTTGAAGATAAAACGTGCATCGCTCGTGTTCTAAGTATCGTAGAGGCAGGCTTTTTGTACAGCCATGATCGGAAAATAAAATTCCTTCTTGGTATAAGAGTCGCATCTGTAATTTTCAAATATTTATCTGTAACTCTTAACCATAACCACGTGAAATGAAACCTGCAGCGCTCGTATTATAAGTATAGTAGGGACAGGATTTTTGTATGGTTATGATGAGAAAATGAAGCTCTATCTTTTTATGAGATTGGCATCTGTCATTTTCGTACATTTAGCTTGCGTAATTAATATAATTTTCCCAGCTCAGGCACGTGAGATGCATGTACCACATTAGGCAACGCTGGTAGGAGGGGCAAACCTATGATTCGCTGGAGTCTACAGTACGGCCCGCCACCATATGCCTTTAATTTTGCGAAGATTACAGGAAGTGCATTTTTGTTTCAAATTTGACATTAAGCTTTCCATTTACAGCAATTGATCCTTGTAGAACGCAACATAAATTTTTATGGCGGTTCAAAGTGTGTATACATTTTTGAAGCACCCTGTATATCTAACATTTATACAAAAAAATTTGACTGGTGCTTCTTGCAGGAATTTGTTTTTAAGTGAAGGTATTTTAACTGTGTTGTGTAATTTATATGTGCTTGATATATTTACAAAAACAAATGCTGCTTAATACAGACACTTGGAAAAAGTAGTTTTATCTTGGTGAAGGATCATATAAGGGAGTTTATATATGTACTGCGACCGTGTTACGTGACCACTCCTTGGTGTACAGTTCAGCAAAATTTCACTGTATCGCGTTCTGCTTTTTCTGTATGAATCCCTCGAGAATGCTTCGAGAATCTGAATTTCTCTTGTGTATACATTATGTACATTTGCTATGGATTTCCCTGTTATCCTAAGAAATAAAAGGGGAAGCAAGATTGTGGAGAAAAGAAACCAGAAGTTTCAAACAGGACTCTCTGTTCTCTATGCTCCTTTGAGAACTGGGTTACTACTTCCTACCCTTTACATGCTGAAGCTATTCTTTCCTCCAAGCAGAAGTCAAGTTTTGGTACCAGATTTTGCCAATTAAAGCAAGGAGCTTTACTGAATCACTGCAACTGTTTAGTCTAAATAAGGAAAAGAGGTTAATACAAAATTGAATGGCTACGAGCAAAAACGGCTCAACTAACATTTTGTCAGAACGGAATGATGTAGCAAGTCGAATCAGAGTGGAAAATTGAGCACCGTAACCGAGTTTTGAATCACGTATCTTTGGTTCTCCGTGCCATTTCCTAAACCAGCGCCAAGTCCCTGCAATTAACCTCTGAAAAACTTACGTAAGACACTAGATAGTTCAAATACTGACATTCCCCATAGTTTGATGGTTTATCTCTACAATATTTAGACTTAGGTTGTACTTCCCAAAAACCTTACCAGTCGAAATACTCGTGTTGTTTGTGGTTTGAAGGTATATCTCCAAATTTACACTTAGGTTGACTTGTTCAATAGCCTTGTGTTGCTTTGTAACTATCTGAAACAAGTGGCGTTGTCCGAGGTTTGACAGTCCATCTCTGCAACATTTAGTTGCCCACCTATGCTGCGTTGGCAATAGCCTGTCTGCCTCACGTTCAAGAGGTTCCGAGTTTGAATCTCGGTCAGGGTGACTTGCCTGGATAAGCCAATTTTGCCGTGTGTTTCCTTATCCTGAGAGATGAATGTCAGGTAACTCCAAGCTCTATGAGCCCTAAACTCATTTAGACATCATTTAATTCGTCTGCTATGACTTCACGTTGGAGATTTTTCCTTATCCTGAAAAATCAATGTCAGTTAGCTCTAGGCTCTATGAACCCTGGGCTCATTTGAACTTCATTTAATTTCCCGTCCGATATGAATTAACGTTGGAGGTTTTCCCTTCTCCTGAAAGATGAATGTCTGGTAACTCTAAGCCCTATGTACTCTGGGATCATTTGAACGTTACTTCATTTATCTCCAGTATGACTTAACATTGGATGCTCTTCCTTATCGTGAAAGATGAATATCAGGTAACTCTAGGCTCTATGAACCCTGGGCTCATCATTTACCGTCCGATATCAGTTAATGTTGAAGGTTTTCTCTTACCTAAAGGATGTATGTCAGGTATCTCTGGGCTCTCTGAACCCTGGACTCATCAATTACTGTCCGACATGACATAACGTTGGAGCTGTTCCCCTATCCTGAAAAATGAATGTCAGTAACTTTAAGCTCTATGGACCCTGTACTCATTTGTACATCATTTCATTCATCATCTGATAGGACTTTAAGTTGGAGGTTTTTCTTTATCCTAAAACATGAATGTCTGGTAACTCTAAGCTCTATGTACCCTGTGCTCATTTGAAGATCATTTCGTTCATCGTCCGATATGCCTTAACATTGGTGGCTCTCCCTTATTCTGTAATATGAATGTCTGGTAACTCTAAGCTCTATGTACCCTGTGCTCATTTGAAGATCATTTCGTTCATCGTCCGATATGCCTTAACATTAGTAGCTCTCCCTTATTCTGAAAGATGAATGTCTGGTAACTCTAAGCTCTATGTACCCTGTGCTCATTTGAAGATCATTTCTAGGGCCCGGAAGTTGACCTAAACATTCTCTAAAAATGAGATACAAAATGCCCTTAAAATATAAAAGATGCACATAAAATGTAAAAAAAAATGACCTAACAAAAGTTAACAATTTCTTTCATAATAATAAATTAAAACGTGTCAGACAAATAATAATATACATGGTTCGAATAACCACATTTAAAATTAACTTTCTTTGTAGATGATACAAATATTGCTACTAAATAATAAATAAATTAAAAATTTATCATGTCATTTTCAATTTTATATAGTATATGTTTCCGTCAAACTCTGAAATATAATCTTTCAAACGGGATGCAGTTGACTATTTTTGTTTCGGCATTTTAAATTACACAACACAACAATTTACACACCTCACAAACTACTCTCCTTACTGTGACACTTCTACCTCCTGAAGTGCTGACTGATGCAACCCACGCGTATTGCATGATGAAATCGGACATTCCTCGAATTGATACGTCATAAATTCATCATCACTGTTAGGACGCTGACCTGTGTTAATTACATGTGTGCCACACTTACAAAGTTACTACTTCATAAAAGATAATGTAAATGCAATTTTAATCACAGAATATTTTTTAAATGACCCCAAAAAGCCCATGGGTTAGGTCGACCACGGCAGTCGAACCCTGGCCTCCCGAATGCGGGCTACAGATGAAAATGCCCAATAAATTCGTGAGAAAGAAAGAAAATGACCGGAAAATGCATCTAAGTGTTGAAAAATGACTTTATTATGAAAATATTGGAAAAATGCATATTGATAACCTATAAAAACCATATATATCTAACGTATTTGTTCCAGAATGCACTTAATTTCCAATAAGCGTCCTCTATAACTACTCAGAAAAAAGATGACCTTTCATCGAAATGCGGGCCGTAATCATTTCATTTATTGTCCGGTAAGATTTAACGTTGGAGATTTTCCCTTATTCTGAGAGATAAATGTCCGCTAACTTTAAGCTCAATGGACCCTGGGCTCATTTGAACATCACTTCATCCGATATGATATAACACGGTATATAACGTTAATTTAAAACATACATTTATATTTATGTTGTACCTATGTCATTATTTTGGGTTTCTTGGTTTCTATTTGAAATACCCAGCGTTGTCCATGGTTTGTCGCTTTATATCTGCAACACTTAGTCTTAGGTTGCACTTTCAAATATCTATATGTTTGTGTTACTATTTGAACTATCGCGCATTGCCAGTGTTTTTTTCGGTATATTTGTACAATACACTTAGGTTGAACTAGCCGAATGGACTTGTGCTTCTTTCCTATTTAGTTAAACACCAGCCGTATTAAATATGTATAATTTATAGCCAAAATACTGAGCAGATAACCTATAAAAGCATTATTGAATAAAACAAATATCAAATTTTGAATGCTGATTTATACCTAAATTTTCGCACGTCGGCTACCCCATCAGGATTTATAGAAGAAATTGCTTTGGGAAGAAACAACTGCAATTCAGGTTGCTAGGCAACAGACACCACACTGCTAAAGAAATACAAGAAAGCCAAAACAAGAGAAAAATCATACTTCATTCTGTCATTTGTTCAGGATAGCTGTTAGAGAGTGGCCAACGAGTATTAAGCGAGCGTTTTTTGCGTTCTTTTTTCGTAATTTTAATCATTTTGTGATATTAGATTTGAATTTTTCACTACCTATTCTTTTCTTATATTTTGAATTGGTAATTCGAAGATCATGGAAGTTCAAATTCCTCGCATACTAATGCGCTCTCCAAAATTTAAATATAGTTTTAAGTCCTATATCCAAATGTGTCTGTATTGACTAGTCTTAAATAGTAATAGTTTGTAAAACAGTAAACAAATTCATTCCAATACAACCCTAAACCTTTCTGATATGCTGATTGTTAGTCCGTTTTTGCCAGCACTCATTAAATTAAAGTTTATTTACACCTTGATGGTGAACAAAATCCGTGTATTCAAGAACGCCCCGAAGGAATTAAAATATTTTACCTTACGACCACCGTTTCTATGGCAATCCTGGATTAATCTACCCGTGAAGTGGGGGACTGGTGCGGCATTTTTCTCCTCATTAATACTCGAAAAGAGGCACTACGTCAACCTTTAGTTAAACATTACCTTTTAAGTTTTAAAATAAATCTTGAACTCGCAAAACTACCTGTTATATGTAGCCCTATAGGGTAGAGCGGGGATATTCCGCTCACGGAGGTTTTCCGCCCGAAATAAGCAAATTGGTTTACTGCCCAACAATCATGTGAAGCGATGACTTTGCCTGCTAGTTCATTGTCAAGCTTGGTGTTTGTGCGACGTTTCTATGAATTTCCTTGAAGTTGGAGTGCTGTTACTTAAAAGGTAAGTAACCCGTTGCTTATTTTATTTATTTGCCTTGAATAAGAAGTTTTTACGAGGGCTATTCAATAAAGAATGATCATAATTTTTGACGGTTATAATTTTTCGCGCTAATATTCAATCTTATTATATTCTGTTAGCTTAATGTGAAATAAAAACGCCGTATTAGTTTCATTATTGGTACTCCTGGTTCCCGCCTGTGTGAATGAGGCAAATTCAGACATGTTCAGCATCACCTACCGTTGCAATGGAGGTAACAGGCGAGGAACAATATGCGGCTTTGAAATTCTGCTTCCGTCTCTACAAATCTTCAGTTGTGTCCTATACAATGTTACAGGAGGCCTATGGAGAGTCTGTTCTTCCCTACAGCGCAGCTTGAAGGTGGTTTAAAAGGTTTAAAGAGGAGAGAAAATTAATTTCAAAGGAATGTGGACCCGATGCTCCAGCTCCTGCTCTTACGACAGAAAACATCGACACTGCAGGTGCCCTTGTAACAGAGGATCTACGAGTTACGTTAAGATCACTTTCTGAAATACTGAACATTTCATTGTGTGCCACCCACACATTAGTGACAGAAACATTACATATGAGACGTGTTTGTGCGCGATGGCCTCCAAGACTGGTGATTCCCGAACAAAAGGACATTCGCATGCAGGTCTGCATGCAGTTAAAGTTGATGTGAGAGGAACATCCGGAGTTTCTTTCAAACATAATCACTGCTGATGAAACTTGGCTACATCATTTTGATCCTGAGAGCAAACAGCAAAGCTCAGTGTGGAAATCTCCTTCATCACCAACCCTCAAAAGAGCAAAAGTGGTTGCTTACACTGCAAAAGTTATGGTTATCTCACTCTTTTATAATCGTGGAATGGTTTGTCAGCATGTTGTACGTGCACACACATCAGTAACTGGATAATACTACAGGGATGTGCTGTAAACATTGCAAGTCCATATCTGGCGCAAAAGACCACATTTCCGTGAAACAGGCTGGATGCTGCACCACGATAATGTGCGGTCGCATATTGCCAATGTTGTTGCTGAATATCTTGCAAAATCAAAGTATGGTGCATCCCTCACCCTCCTTATATTCCGGATTTAGCCGTCATGTGGCCTTTTTCTATTCCCTAACTTGAAGAAACGCCTTCGTTGGAGGCATTATCCATCATCCGAAGTAGTGGTGAAGGCTGCGGAGGCGATTTTTGAAGGATCTCCCAAAAATGGTTTCCAGCATGTCTTTGAAGACTGGCAGAAACACTGGGACACGTGCATCGCATTCAGGGGAGACTATTTTCAGAAGGACCATCAAAATTATGAGGATGAGTAAAGGTACGCTGTCAAAATTGTTTGTGATCATTCCTTATTAAACAGCCCTCGTAACTTAGGGTCTAGTATCTGCAGATAGAGAGACGTTTGATTGAAAGTCAGTGTCAGCGTAGGTTATAGTTTGCCCATGCATAGCAGATGGCGCGTTTCTTTTATCATAGATCTCACATGGCGTGTAATTTCTAAAGTTCAACAGTTGGAGGCATTCCGCCCAAGCAAAGAGGGGCTATTCTCGCCAGTTATAATATAGGTTTTCTGTACTCTTTTAACTTAATTATTTCTTATACAACTATTACTGAATTTTATTTGACAGTTTCAAGTGGTACATAAATATAAACAAAGGAAGTTCGAACGAAACTGGACGAGGACGACATCGCTCGTGCTGTTGCGTATTAAACGGCGATGTAAGTATGAGCGGAGCAACGGGCCTTTTCAGAGTATCTTACTCCACACTCAAGGATCGTGTTCATGTACATCAACGTCAAGAAGCATTTTAAGGAGTGTACAAATCAGTAGGTCATCCTACAGTTTTCTGTTTGGAAGAGCAGAAAGACTTAGTTTTCAGGTTAAAATATTTGGCAGCAAACGGCTTTGGATGTACACCGGAGCAAAAGGAAAGAAATGCGCAAACCTATTGTAAAACTAAATTGCTAGAATAGCGAGTAAAGTGATGACTGTGTTTCAGCCCAAATAGAATACAGTGATGAAAAAAATGCACCATGTGGATTTTTTAGGTTAGTTTTACTATCCGAAATCAGCAAACAGGAGACTGGATCGAATGTCAGAAAAGTGGAGTATGATTTCACGAAGTGTGCGTTACTGCAGTTGATAAGAATAACTTCAATTGTGGCAAATTCGTTTTGTTAAAATGCAAAAATGAGTGGTAATAGCCCCAGGGCTGGGCGGAATACCGCCGTTAATTCTGAGTTGTTGCTGTTGTTTTGTAGTTTACGTCCTCCAACGTCAAGTCATATCGGACGATGAATGGAATGGGTGAAATGATGCTCAAATGAGCCCAGGGTCCATAGACATTAGTCTTTCAGGATAAGAGGAAACCCCGGAAAAAAGCCTCATCCAGGTAACTCATCCTTACCGAGATTCGAATTCGGGGCCTCTTGAACATGAGGCATACATGCCAGCACCATGCTACCGAGGCGGGCCGTTAATTCTTTCTGTGAAACATTCGCTGTTTTATTTGATCACAGCTTTAGCAAGTAAAATATGTGTGTTTATAACATATGTACACTTTAAGGGATTAATAAAGACTTTTCTGCAATATGTTAACCATAAAAGTTGTTTTTTGTTTGTTTTATAACACCATAAATTTGATATGAGCGGAATAGCCCCGGTTGTTTTGCCTAACCTTAGGACATTTCGTGCTGCTGTAAGCATTTCAAATAGTTTCTAGACCTCTTAGGACCTTTGAGGTAGCAAACATAACTTATTCATTTATAAAATACATGCATTGCGCTGTTTATGAGGGTGGTTAACTTCGGAGTTACAAATATGTAACCAAAAGCAAACGGTGCAGTTTGTAAAGCATATGACCATTTAAGAGAAATGGAAGATACCCAGTAACGCTGCAAAAATATTAAAGGCACCAACTTTGAAACTGCTCCCCTCAAATCTGTAAGGCTTTCAAGATTTGCAAGATTTCAAAGGGTTCTGGGAGTCTAGATTCACAGTGTAATGAAATTATTTCCGGAGAGTAGCTGTAGGTTAAGTGCCCCCAAAGACCCTTACAAAAATGGACAGCAGCCACGCATAGCTGATTAGCCTGTGCTTAAGGTCATGCATTCATTATAAGCAGGGACCCGGCTAATTAACGTGTACATTTCCCAGTTTATGAAAATGTGTATCCCATTTCTTAACTCTTAAGAGTTGTCTTTATGAAAACACATATATATGAAACTCTATACCTATGCAGGATAAAAATGCAAGAAAATGATCAAGTTAATGGAAAAGTAACTGGCTTTATCGAAAAAGCACATATGACCTTTTCATTTTTATGCTGTTTGAATTCATTAGCAAGAACGGCAAATAAATACATAAATAGAGAAAACTATTAAAATTATAATTTGCTGAACCGACACTTTATTTTAACTGAAAATATTATTTTTCTCGCAATTTGTAGAGTATATCTTTTTAAAACATTCTAACTTGGTGACCTGGCACTTAAAAAATTGAAGATACGTACAATAAAATATACCAAAAAGGTCAACCGATGTTTCCACAAATATTGTGCGCAGGGATTCTTATGGATTGCACGGTTAAAAATCTAGTTCTTTTGTTGACTGAATTTAGAAACTTAATTGTCGCAGCTGCAAATGAATCGCGCTCTCGGAATTGGAAATAACATTCAAGAGAACATCATGGTTAACAATTAAGTAAAACTGGTGACTTTATTATTTCTCTTACATTTTGTTTTCGCAGATACACGTAACCATGCGCCCACTTTATGCACTTTTAAACTACTGTGTGCCTGATTGATTATTAAGTTCAAAAGTTTAAGTTTTCGCACGAATAAAATAGACTGTAATGTTTTATAAACAGCATCACAAGGCAGTGTTGAGCAATAAGGTCATAGTGTTCCATCAGACGTTTAAATAGTGCTGAAGAAGGTACTGAAGAACCTACAAACTGCCAATTCTATGTGACCTAATTAACTCCTCAGTTGTAGGTAGCCTTGCGCTCTGCACTGTCGTAGCTCCTTTGGACGACTACCCTGTAACTTCTCGCCTCATCCTTTCTCTCGGGGATACCCCACTTGGAGGCATAGGTCCAATAGAGGAGGATGGGACTTCCGTGCGAAATCCCACTGTGCCATAATTCAATCCAAACGAACGAAAAATGTTCGTTGACATTAAAAGAGGGCGAATTACACATCGATGTGTGTGATGAAATTGAGAGTTAAATTAGAAGAAATCAATCTA
Source organism: Mantis religiosa (assembly GCA_030765055.1). Classification (NCBI taxonomy): domain Eukaryota; kingdom Metazoa; phylum Arthropoda; class Insecta; order Mantodea; family Mantidae; genus Mantis; species Mantis religiosa. The sequence continues at coordinate 58,076,656 of CM060960.1, read as the reverse complement.
ATGACATTTCCTCTATTGTACAAGTATTCACAAAAACACTTATTCCTCTGGAAATTAATTATTCCTTCACACTGGCCGTGTGTAGGCTAAATTGTGGAAACGTAGAGTCAAACTGAAAAATTCGATGCCATAGCCGGAATTTGAACCACGGATCTTCTGGTTTCCGTCCAGCCGCACTACCATTGTGCTACTATGGCCAACGTGCCGATATGACATTAAATTCTCCAGAAGGTCCGTGGTTTAAATCCCAGCTATGGCATTGAATTTTTCAGTTTGACTCTACGTAGCCAATTATTCCTCTACGCAAAAATTCAAAATAACTACCTTCCTAAACATTAGACCTGAATAGTTGGTCCTAGATAGCCTCTCTAATTTGTCGTTCTAATCTGCCGTTTGTACTCTTGTACAAACTATTATTACAAACACTTATTCCTCTATCTATATAATTAATCGAACTCAATTATTTCCTAAAGGCTAGACATGAATAGTTGACCTTGGCTAGCCTAATTTGTCGGTCCAACCTGCCGTTCTCTACTCTTGTACAAACTATTCCTACAAACACATATTCCTCTATCTATGTAATTAATCGAACTAAATAACTTCCTAAAGGCTAGGCATGAATAGTTGACATTGGCTAGCCTCTCTAATTTGTCGGTCCAAACTGTCGTTCTCTGCCCTTGTACAAATTATTCTTACAAACACATATTACTCTATGTATGAAATTAATCGAACTGAAATACTCCTAAAGCCTAGACATGAATATTTGGTCTTGGCTAGCCTCTCTAATTTGTCGGTCCAACCCGCCGCTCTCTACTCTTGTACAAACTATTGTCCTCTATCTATGCAATTAATCAAACTGAATAACTTCCTGAAGCCTAGACATGAATAGTTGACCTTGGCTAGCCTCTCTAATTTGTCGGTGGAACCTGCCGTTCCCTACTCTTGTACAAACTATTCTTACAAACACTTATTCCTCTATCTATGTAATTAATCGAACTGAATAACTTCCTAAAGACTAGACATGAATATTTCGCCTTGGCTAGGCTCTCTAATTTGCCGGTCCAACCTGCCGTTCCCTACACTTGTGCAAACTATTCTTACAAACACTTATTCCTCTATCTATGTAATTAATCGAACTGAATAACTTCCTAAAGACTAGTCGTGAATATTTCGCCTTGGCTAGCCTCTCTAATTTGTCTGTACAAGAGTGGAGAACGGTGGGTTGGATGTACTATTCTTACGAGCCCTTATTCCTCCACTTAATTGCTAATTCTTTAGAAGGTACAGTAGAGTTTAAGTGATACTCAAATGCTTAATGAGACGGTAGGCAGCTAATGTCTTGACGATTTGTTTCTTTTTGTGTACTAGCCAAGAGATAAAATGGAATAATTCTATCATATGTGAAGAAAGGTCAATTATTGTAAAATTAGTCTAGTTTGACAAGGAGTAGTTGTGAAATAATTCATTTTAAGTTTATTTTTATAAGTTGCTACGCAGAAGTCATCCAGAATGAAGAGTACGTGCATTTCCAAACAGATATTCCTTAATTTTTGTTTATAATTTATTCATTTTTATTTTAGTTTCCATATTGTTTATGCTTAAGTGTCTAGGACGTGCAGATTAATTGAAGCCGTAGTTTACCTCGTCCGCCAGGTTTTTAGAACCTTTAAACTGTGTTACTCTGGAGGTTAGACTTTATTCACTGGCTTCCTATTTATTTCGTGCTGTAAAGTAAGTGGTTTTATTTAGCAACCCGTACTCTTAGTTGCAATATTTTATTTAAAATAAAGTTACTAAAGTTTATTTTAATCACACATTAAAGAATAATGTTGTTTTGCAGAAGGATTCCTAAAAGTGGCAATATAAGTAAAGCAGTAGTACAATGCCAACACTAAGAATGACCTTATTTGGAGACTTGATCATGACATTTGGGTTGCCTGTACGCACGGCGCTTCGGAACACCTTGAACGTTGGCTCTCTCATTAACGACAGCCATCTGGCGCCTAATTTTACAAAGAGGAAGAACAAGTAGTAATAATGAACGCTACACAAGTGCCTTTCTGAGGACAAAGTGTCCATATTGAATATTGAAGCAATAGATTGCTGGATGTAATATGCGGGCGAGCTAAGCTTGGATGTAATCTTGTGTTAACTGAAATGTCATTTGCATAGAGTACACGGCGTTTAATAAGGGATGCGCATGACTAGTCCTCTTTGCTTTAATCTACGAAAATCTCTGTGGCTTAAGGACTACATGTTAATGCAGTGAAAATACTAAGCCAAGGATTTACAAAATGGCTGCCTTTGATACGGTCGTAGATTTTAATTAAAACTCATAATCCCAAAGGAACAATGCAGGAGAAGTGGTGATATTACAGCGCGCCTCAGCAGGGAAAGAAAAACGAATGGTAGTGTTTACACAGTGGAATCTATGTTTTCGGTAAATGTTTAACACATCACAGGTTTTAACTCGTGGCAACTTGTTGGCTTACTTTATTTGAAAATAAAAGCAGCTTTGAAAACATCGAGGGATTTCAGCTAACTCGACACGAAGTGGAAAAGCAAAGTGAATGTTATGTGTTCCAGCTGTAATTTAAAATGTTTTATTTTATTAATATATGCTTTTTATTTCGATACAATACGTACGAGGGCAGAACAACAAAGCGCGAGACATGTTCTTCATGTCGCTTCTGTGATAGTTTCGTAAATGTAGCATAAATACTTGAAAATAGCGGGGTTTTATGTATAAAGTCGCTAGGCAGCAGCTTTCTCGTATTGGTCGGTTGGTAGTTGTAGACCCTACGTGCATTTCGCATATCAGACGGTGGAGGTGACGTCAGTGGAGCAGCACAGCACAATCAAATTCTGTTTTCGTTTAAACCATACAGCCACCGAAACTTATGAAAAACTGAAGCAACCGTACAGTGAAGATGCACTACCTCGTGCAACAGTGATTAGATGGTTCAGAGACTTCAAAGAAGGCAGACTTGTCAGTGTTAAACAAGGTGGGCCTGATGTTTCGGCTTCTGCTGTGACTGAAGTCAACATCAGCACAGATGCTGTGATTGTCCGAGAGGATCGGCTTATAACGTTACCTAGCCTCAGTGAAGTGTTGAGAATTTCATATGGCAGTGTGTTTACAATTATACACAACCATCCTTATATGACCCGATTTTGTGCTCGTTGTGTGGCACGTCTGTTGACTCCAGAACAAACGGCTGTGCGAATGGAGACACGTCGTGATGTGCTCCATCTCCTTGCTGATGCAGGGGATGCAATTTTTAAATCACTGATCACCAGTGATGAGTCATGGCTGCATTATTATAATCCTAAAGGAAAAAAATTCAGCACAGTGTGCAAATCGCCAGATTCTCCAACAACAAAATAGACAACAGTTGTTCCATCTGCAGGAAAAGTGATGGTGATCACATGTTTTACTGTAATGGAGTGCTATACCAGCATGCAGTTCCCTCTCACACTACTGCTCTGGCAGTACACTACACGTCTGTATTGGCTACACAGACGAAGTGCAATGCAAAGAAACGACCAGAGCTTTCTCGGACTGGGTAGTGACTTAATCATGACAATACACGGCCTCACGTCGCAAACCATATCATGTAGTATCTGGCTCGATTCAACATTACCTGCATACCACATCTATCTTATAGCCCTATCTTGCACCTTGTGACAATTTTATTACCACCAGTAAAGGCAAAGCAATAATCAAGAAAAGTGAGGCGATTCTCAGAGACCTGACAAAGAATGGCCTGCAGCAAGTGTTCAAGGACTGGTAGAGACGCTATAAAATGTGCATTGAAGCAGGTGAGAACTACATTGAAAAACATAATGTAAAAATTGAATTGCAGTAACAAAAATCTGCGAAAAAAAATAGTCTCAGCCTTCGTGAATATACATAAAATTGTGTACATTTCAAAATTTTGCTGCTTTCCTGAGCATCATTTCCACCTTGTCTACTTCGTACTTGGATAAATACATGAGACATTGTGTAACGCTTAGGCATTCCATACAGAAATTTCGCCGCAAATATGCTTTGCGCGTCTTTGAATCTCCTCCCAAAGCATAATAGTGAACGTGCTTTTATATCTGTTTGAGTGTGTTTGGGTTTGTGAAGTCCAGGACCTTCCAAACTTGCCATTAAAGAGCAGCAAAGCAATTCTCCACCCTCAAGTTACACGTTCCATGGAACTGTTTTCCATAGTTTTGAATCTCTTACAAACTAAATGTACACTTTGAGGTTAACATTTAAAACACACAGTTTAAAAAAAAAATGTTTTGTATGTGTATATGGAGTAACTCACTTCTTAAGCATTCCATCTTCAATAGGAAGTAGCTTCCCGAGGTTGCAGACCTGTTCCAATCGATGACCTATCATCTGATGTTTCACCTATACCTCTGTTGGTTGACTACTAGCTGGTTAATCAAGCCACAATCGACTAAGTCCATTAGTCAACATCTCTGAAGATATCCCTTGAAGTTATGGGTAAAAGTGAAACGATAATTTATCTACTGGGACAACACCTACGTTCTAAATGATGAATGCCCGCTGTACAAGCCTAAGCAGGAATCTGTTTGAATTTTACCAACACCTTATAGTTCCTTCAAACGTTAAATCATCATTACTTTTTATATCTTGGTCATGCAAAGGAACTGAAATTTCCAAGCTGATATCACGACCAGCACATTTGAAAATCACTTTGGGTATGCTATATTCCCAAACAACGTTGCACCTACAAAAGTGTACCTTCAGTTGACATGAAGTGCCTACAGGAATAATTACATAGAGGAATAAGTGTTTGTAAGAATAGTTCGTACAAAAGTAGAGAACGGCAGGTTGGACTGACAAATTAGAGAGGCTAGCCAAGGTCAATTATTCATGTCTAGCCTTCAAAAAGTTATTCAGTTCGATCGATAACATACTTAGAGAAATAAGTGTTTGTAAGAATATTTTGTACAAGAGTAGAGAACGGCAGGTTGGAACAGTAAATTAGAGAGGCTAGCCAAGGTCAACTGTTCATGTCTAGCGTTTAGAAAGGTTTTCAGTTCGATTAATTACATAGATAGAAGAATAAGTGTTTGTAAGAATAGTTTGTACAAGAGTAGAGAACGGCAGGTTGAACCGGCAAATTAGAGAGACTAGCCAAGGCCAACTATTCATGTCTAACCTTTAGGAAGTGATTCAGTTCGATTAATTAAAAATAAAATAAAACAAAAGAAAATGAAACAAATATAACAAGATATCTAATAGCCCGGTTTCTGCAATCTATACCAGGCCTTATTATGCGAACTTAATTTTTGGCTTTATTAATTTCTAAATCAGATTAAGTACATATTTAATTAGTTTGAGTAATTATATAAAGAGAGTAGGAATAGTTTGCACAAGAGTAGAGAACGGCAGGTTGGAGTGACAAATTAGGGAGCCTAGCCAAGATCAAATATTTATGTCTAGCCTTTAGGAAGTTATTCAGTTCGATTAATTACATAGATAGAGTAATAAGTGTTTGTAAGAATAGTTAGTACAAGATTAAATGTCTGGATTTTGGACCGCCGACGAGTGCCTGGGCAAACCCTGAGGAAGATTCTACCTCGGGACCTCTTGAACGTGAGGCAGAAACGTTACCATCTACGCTACCAGGCCGCGTCGTGGCTCAGTGGTTAGACCGCTTGGCTCTCACCAAGGCGGCCCGGGTTCGATACCAGGCGACCGCAAAGTGAGATTTGTGGTGGAAAACATGGCGCTCGGGCGGGTTTTCTCCGGGATCTCCGGTTTCCCCCGCCATGTCATTCCACCGGTGCTCCATCTTCATTTCATGCACCATCAGTGTTACCGCCTAGGGTGCCGTATGTAATAAAAGCGGGCTTTAAGCACTACACACACACACACACACACACACACACACACACACACACACACACACACACATACACTACGCTACCAAGGCGAGAAATGTGGAGCTTAACACAATGTCAAGTGCTTAACCCCATTTTTTCCTTAAAATGCAGTTTTTCGTATTGCAGTGTATGACAAACTTTGTTTACTTGCTGTTTATGTTGTAGAGAAGGTAAAAAGCAGTGGTATACTTCTGCAATTTATACATTTAAAGAAAATATTCAGGCCTCTATTTGTGCTACAAAGCACGCGGGTATGTCAAACATGAAAAAGGCGTAGACGCTTGAAGGATGCCAAGTTCGTTGGCCGCATCACAAACAATCGCGTCTGATGTCACACGCGATTTCACTCGTCATTCAATTGTCTAAATGACCCCACTAGCTTTGTTCTTGGAGCAGCGTGTTCGGAATGGGAAGATATCGGCGCTGGACATTAAAAAATAGGACTTCTTGAGAAGCTGAGAGGCACAGATATTTCTTGGTCTCCTCCGTCAGACCACTTTACTTTCTCTCATCAATTGCGCTGAAATGAAACTACGTGTTTCCATTCGATTTCAAACGGAAAGGATAAATTTCCCGAGCTCTAAGCGGCTTTTGACAGCTTCGCTTCCTCGTATCTTCTGGAGGAACTGCCAACGCCTAGAATCTTCTTTAAAACTTATAAAGTGTTACTCATTTAACTCAAGTTTGATCTGTGACGTAGCGTAGATACCTTCTTTTATTCGGAGTGATCCTGGTCTCAGTTGAGGAACGAATAATTCACCAAATACTTAAAACACGAAGCAGGACCACCCATTTTTCCAATTTCACCCCAATATCTCTATCTCTCCTCGTTATAGTGTGAACGAAATGTAAAAAACGAACATTTGGTTAAATATCATCCAAAGATGATAACTAATACACAAAGGAAAATATCCCCACCATACCCGGCTCTTTGATTTTGGCGTTTTGGAACATTTATTGGGTTTCTTTGGTTGGTAATGCTATTTACAGGTTGCCATGTCTAGTTTTGCGTACATTGCAAGCATGTATCAGTCCTCAGTTGTTAATAAACAATCACGAAATGCAGATAACAAGGTTTGAACTTACAGTACTTCTGAAACACTACTGGAAAAAAGATTATAAGCTGTCACATCTCGAATAATACGTGAAGTGGAAGGTATCGTTATTTAACAAAGCTAAGGTTCGATCATTTCAACAATGGAGACGAAAATAAATGTTCTGGAAGACCTAATCTATGGCATACTGAGGATGCACACCAAGTTTTGTCAGAAAACTCCGCAGAAGTTTACTTGTGGGCTTTCAGAATAACTTAATGCATCAAATTAAACCATAAATTGCCACATCAAGTCATTTGCAAAATCATACAGAAGCTGTAGAGCTGTAACTCATGAACTGACACCTCAACATGCTGAACGTAGAGTGGATATCTCTCTTTTTCTAATTTTACATCCTCCAATGTTAAGTCATATCGGACGATGAATGAAATGGGTGAAATGATGCTCAAATGTTTCCAGGATCAATGGAGCTTAGAGCTATCCGACATTCGACTTTAATTATAAGGGCAAACCCCGGAAAACATATCCAGGTAACTTACCCTGAACGAGATTCCAACTCGGGACCTCTTGAACTTGAGGCAGACATGCTACCATCTACGCTACTCAGATGGGCCTGGATATTTGTCGTCAGCTTATCCATGGATAATACATTTGTCAGGAGGATTGTTACTTGTGATGAAAAATGGTACGAGGGCCGTTCAATAAAGAAGGTTGATAATTTTTTCGCACTAAAATTCAATTTTATTATATTATGTTAGCTTAATATGAAACAAACACGCCATAGTAGTTTCATAGTTGGTACCCCGGCCTCCCGCCTGTGAGAACCAAAGCAGATACAGACATGTTCAGTATCGCCTACCGCTGCAATGGAGGTAACATGCAGTTAAAGTTGATGTTAGAGAAAGATCCGGAGGTTCTTTCAAACGTAATCACTGCTGATGAAACTTGGCTACATCAGTTTGTTCCTGAGAGCAAACAGCAAAGCTCCGTGTGGAAATCTCTTTCATCACCAGCCCCACAAAAATCAAAAGCAAAAGCAAAAGTTCATTCTTTGATATTCACGGAATGGTTTATCAGCATCTTGTACCTGCACACACATCAGTAGCTGGACAATACTACAGGAATGTCCTGAAAACATTGCAACTCCATATCAGGCACAAAAGAGTACATTTACGTGAAGCAGGCTGGATGCTGCACCACGATAATCCTTGGCCGCATATTGCCAACGTTGTTGCTCAATATCTTGCAAACATGAACGTGAATTGCATCTCTCACACTCCCTATAGTCCGGATTTAGCCGCATGTGACATTTTCTGTTTCTCAACTTGCCTTCTTGGAGGCATTATCCGTCATCAGAAGCAGTGGTGAAGACTGCGGAGGCGATTTTGAAGGATCTCTCAATAATGGTTTCCAGCATGTGTTTGAAGGCTGGCAGAAACGCTGGGACAAGTGTATCGCACTCAGGGAGGACTATTTTAAGAATAATCATCAAAATTATGAGGATGTGTAATGGTACGTTTTCAAAAAAGTTGTGATCAATTCTTATTGAACAGCCGTCTTATGTTACCGAATTTCTGTTGCTTCGAAACAGTGGCATGATCCCCTCCAGTCTGCCAAACTCATCGTTAAAAGAAATCAGTTCGGTCCCAAAGTAATGTTGTGTCTGGTTGAACTTTGAATGTGTAATTCACTGGGAGTTTGTTCCCAAGTGGCGAGCTATTGAAGCGAAACTTTATTCTCAAAAACTGGAACGAATGCCGAAAAGTTTAGACGGAGACACCCAGTATTATTTAACAGAAACGTAACTCTATTGCTAGATGAAAATGCAACACCCTATAAAATGTCTAAGCAATTCAGGTCAGAATATGTGCCAATCTATCTTCCTGGAAATTCATGACATATAATTCAATACACACCTTCCATAATGTTCTGGCGAGTAAATAAATGTGAGCTTTCACTACATATATAAAGGGATCTATAATGAAGGTAGATATGATAATTCTGGAGCATTTTTCGGTATAGGAAAGACGTCCATTCATCTCGTAATTCAGCACCTGCGTAGCATTTCATTGAAAAGTGTAAAACCATATAAAATACGGACTGGGCTTCGCGCGAGGTGGATATCTTCCTCACCGTTACTTTAAGAGCAAAGCCCAGAAATTACGTAAATTTTAATGCATTATAGATGCTTCCCAAGCTTCCTGGACTCCTAACTCACACAAGTGTTCTTCTCAATTCAGAAATATTGTAGATTTTCGCAGTTTAAAGTTGACCTTTTTAATTTCTTTGGCACTTACTTACAGTAAGTAGATGATACATTTTAATGTACTTGAATATTCTACAACCTCAGTTGTTCAGGAGCTGGCAAGGTCGCAGGTTCAAACCACGAGCAGATCGTTGTTTTCTAAATATGCTTAAAGTTGACATCCCCATGTGAGTGGACTTACTAGTATGTAAGGAACTCCTGTGGGATGAAGTTCCGGCATTCTGGAGACGCCGATGTGATTTGGCTGTCTGACTGGCTACAACAAAAGTTGGTTAAATACGGAAGCTGGAACTTGAGTTTAGCATCTGCCTGGAACACTAACAAGAGACCACACCCCCAAGTATCTTATAATCGAAATGCAATCAAAAACTTTATTTCTTTAACTAGTTTTAAAGCTTTTGAATAAATGAAGATATATTTTCGTTACATTCAAAGTTTATATCCTGAATGTTCTGGGAGTAAATTCTGAAAGCTTAGGGAAAACCTTCAACATTAAGTCATATCGGACGTTGAATGAAATGATGTTCAAATAAGTACAGGGAAGAAAGGGCATAAAGTTACCACACATTAATCTTTCAAGATAAGGGGAAACCTCCATCATTAAGTCGTATCGGACGATGAATGAAATGATGTTCAAATGAGTACAGCGTACATAGAGCATAGAGTACCAGACATTCATCTTTCTGAATAAGTGAAAACCTCCAACGTTAAGTCATATCAGATGATAAATGAATTGATGTTCAAATGAGTACAAGGTACATAGAGCTTAGAGTTATCAGAAATTCATTTCTCAGGATAAGGGAAAACCAACTTTAAAGCATATCAGATGATGAATGAATTGATGTTCAAATGAGTACAGAGGTATAGAGCTTGGCGTTATCAGACATTCATCTTTCAGGATAAGGGAAAACCTCCAACGTTAAGACATATCGAACGATGGATGAAATGATGTTCAGATGAGTACAGGGTACACAGAGCTTAGAGTTATCAGACATTCATCTTTCAGGATTTGGGGAAACCTCAACGTTAAGTCATATCAGATGATAAATGAAATGATGTTCAAATGAGTACAGGGTACATAGAGCTTAGAGTTATCAGACATTCACCTTGCAGGATAAGGGGAAACCTCCAACGTTAAGTCATATCAGACTATGAATGAAATGATTTTCAAATGAGTACAGGGTACACAGAGCTTAGAGTTACCAGATATCCATCCTTCAGGATAAGGGAAAGCCTCCAACGTTAAGTCGTATGAGACAATGAATGAAATTATTTTCAAATGAGTGCAGGGTACACAGAGCTTAGAGTTATCAGACATTCATTTTTCAGGATAAGGGAAAACCTTCAACGTTACAACTTAGAGTTATCAGACATTCATTTCTCAGGATAAGGGAAAACCGTCAACGTTAAAGCTGATGAATGAAATGATGCTCAAATGTGTACAGGGTACATAGAGCTTGGCGTTATCAGACATTCATCTTTCAGGATAAGGGAGAACCTCCAACATTAAGTCATATCGGACGATGAATGAAATGATGTTCAAATGAGTACAGGGTACACAGAGCTTAGAGTTACCAGACATTCATCTTTCAAGATAAGGGGAAACCTCCAACGTTAAGTCTTATCAGATGATAAATGAAACGATGTTCAAATGAGTACAGAGTACATAGCGTTTAGAGTTAGCAGACATTCATCTTTCAGGATAAGGGAAAACCTCAAACCTTAGGCCGTATCGGACGTTGAATGAAATGAGGTTCGTATGAGTACAGGATCCATAGGGCCTAGAGAACTCTTTTCAGAGACCCTGTAGAAAAAAGCAGTACTTGTTTTTTTTTTTAATTACGTCCTCCAACGATAAGTCATATCGGACGATGAATGAAATGGGTGAAATGTTGCTCAAATGAGTCCGGAGTCCATGGAGCTTAGAGTTACTGGACATTCATCTAGGTAGTTATCCAGGTAAATCACCTTGATGGAGATTCGATTTCGAGACCTCTTGAACGTGAGGTAGACACGCTAACATCCACCTTACCGAGACGGGCACAATAGTACTTGTGTGTTTTGTGAATGAAGCGTGATTTAAGTGTTTACTTCGTAACACCATGCAAGTAAAGATAAATAAACTGGAAAGGGTAATAAAAGAAAATCAAAGATAGCAAATCGAGAAGGAAATGCTTGAGATAGGAAAGCCTCATTTCTGTTCCAAACCCAGTAAACATCCGGGAATGCTTGCTAAAAATAAACCACAAGGTGTGAAGGAGTCTGGAAACACTGCAAAATCAGATAAAAATATAAACTCGAGAAGGTATATAAGTACTTGTACAATGACCTGATAAAGTTTCGATATACGTGTAATAATTTCCGACCATTGACATTTTTGTACTTTTCCTGTGGTCGGAAATTCTAAACATGGAGTGCCTTTCTTAACCTTAAATTCTTTGCTTCAATTCTCTACTGGGCAGGGATTTGAAAATGGAATTTTAAAGATTAAACATAACAACTAGCTCTTCTAACAAACTTGAATTAAATATAAGGGTAGGCGTTTCAGGATATTTTGCTAATAGTAGCAGCCTTAATAGAATTAGGGAAACCAAAAGAAAAAGGTATAATAATTGAAAGATTTTAAAAGTTGTGGTATAAATGTCTGAAAAAGATAATGAAATCCTAAATGTACGTTTGAGTCAACGAAATAAAATGGGGAGTAGAAAAAGTTGGTCAGACGCAGAAAGAACTGAGGAAGAAATAGGAGTGTGCGATCTATGGATGTGATGATGTGTATAAGGGCGCTCAGCTACGGCGGTAATCAGCGCCCTTACAAAAACAAGTCATGGCAAAATTAGTCTTGACTTCGGGCCCAAATGACCTTGCTGTCGACGGGCCCTAAAACACCACACATTCACTCACTCACTCACTCACTAAAATTTCCAGAAACTATAAAAGTATAAATAAAACTATTAAAATTGCACACACACATACACACACACACACACATATATATATATATATATATATATATATATATATATATATATATATATATATACATTTAAAAAAGTGAAAAAGAAGAAGAAAACGAAATATCAATCAAAACCTTCTAAAAATTTTCTTCTCCAAATCCTAAAGTGTAATCTAGAAAAGAATCTAAATACCTTCTCCACTACTGCGTTATGGTCCGCTAGTTTTTCTGCAAAGCTGGCCGGCAGCTGCAGAGACGGCCTAAGGTCTGCTAGGTAAAAACACTCTAGCAGCACGTGTCGTACAGATAACGCTTCATTGCAAAACGGACACAGCGGAGCAGGCTCCTTTTTAAAAAGAAAACTATGAGTAAAAAAGCAGTTCCCAATACGTCTTGGCTGCCAAATCCGCCATTTCATTCCCCTGCATGCCTACGTGACCAGGGATCCATGGCACACCACGTTAACGCCAGAAGCGTGTAAAACGTGGAGGGCATCCTGGATACGCTGCACAATAGGGTGGTAGTTGTACAGCTGCCGTAGGCTTTGAAGTGGACTGAGGGAATCACTTAGGATTAAGCAGTCCCCCAACTTTCGTCGACGTACGTGTCAAATGGCCCGGTATATGGCATAAAGCTCTGCAGTAAAATTTAAAGTGCTAGTGTGGAATCCGAATGTATACGGGTCGGTTCCACACACGTAAGCACAACCAAGACCATTTGAGTTCTTGGAGCCATCAGCATAAATTATGAAATGGTCCTCATATTGCGATAAAAATTCTAAAAAACATGTGCGGATACTAGATATAGACATGGTAGATTTATCATATTTAGTCATGCCCAGATCAACGTGGGACGCTCTGCACAACCAAGGAGTGTATGTCCTCTCCCCCCTAGGATACATCTTGGGCATTTCAGTATCCAGATGTCTAAGGAGCTCCTGGAAACGAAAACCAGGTGGCTTTGGTTTAATAGAAGTGTTCCTATAACGCACGTCCATGAAGGTATTAAAGAACGGCGTAAACGTGGGATGTGTGGGCATGCAATTAAGTCCACAGCCATAATTTGCTAATAACATGTTGCGCCTGTACTGCAGAGGAGGTTCTGCAGACTCAGCATACAGGCTTACAACTCGGCTCGTTGGAAATGCCCCAACTGCTATACGCATGCCACAATTATGGACTGTGTCTAATCTCTTCAGCACAGATGGTCGTGCTGAGCCGTAAACGATACTACCATAATCTAATTTGGAACGGATGAGTGCGCGATAAAGTCGCAATAACACTGTACGATCTGCTCCCCACGATATTCCAATTAGTACACGCAAGCTATTTAAAGATCGGTCACATCGTGCTTTCAGTTGTGCTATATTCGACGACCAACTAAGTTTTCTATCAAATATCAATCCAAGGAACCTCGTATCATCAGCGCCTAGCCGGAGCCTTGGAGGTTGTTGACTCTGCTGACGCCAGAAGTTAACACAAATGGTTTTCTCAGCGGAGAATTGGAAGCCGTTTTTTTAACTCCAACCCTTAAGGTTTTCCAAGGTGGTCTGAAGACGGCGCTCTAAAACCGGAGTGCGCTGAGATGTACAGTTAGCAAATTGGAATGTAGGTTTTTCCAACATAGAACTAGAATGGAGGATATAAAAGACAATAAATATGGGGAGGGATAGAAAACAGATAATTATTAAAGTTTCATAACTTAAAGAAACGATAATGGATAAGAGGAAGATATAAATGTTCGCATTTTCTATGTAATACTTCGTAAGACTCAACGCTCATCACGGAAATGTGTTCCTTTATATCATGTATTAATTCATACCGTTATCCAACTTTTAGTGATTATAAACAGCATAATAACGGAGTTATCACATCTGTACGTATATATATATTTGATACTATAGGTTTTCGTTCCGTATGAAGAAAATAGTTTAGGTTGTTGTCCTTTATCAGTGCATGAATATTGTAAAGATACTTTAAAAAACCGAATTAGAGTGAACTCCTTGTGCTGCCATCTACAAAGGGCAAGGTAAATCAGCTATACCACAGAGGAGATCCGAAAATGCCATGAATTTTGAAACGATTCAAATGTAGCGGCTTTCAAGTTACTGATATTTGCTCTTATTTGTTTTTGTCGTCTTACGTTTTGAATATTCATTTCATAATGTATATTATTGAGTGTTTTATTACTTAACTACTAATGTAAGAGAAAAGATCTCTGTTACAATGGTAACAAAACTGATACGTGAAATTACACGATTTCCTCTACATATATTCTGAAAAATATTCTAAGAACACACGCTGTTCCATCCATTTCATGTTTATGTTTATTGAGTTGGTACAGGAACCATGGAAGAAGATGCAAAGCGAGCTGATAGCTATAAAAAAGGTTACGGGGAAAAGTTAAGTAGGAATAGAAACATAGGTACACAGTTTTGGGAGAGCTAAAGAGGGACCCATGAGAAAAGTAAACAGTGGAAAAAAAAGATGCTGACACAACAAGGGAAGACAGACAGCAAAGTACAGTATGGGATGGAAGGGTGACTATGCTACTTATCAATGCTAGTTGGTCTGGGAGCCAAGCAGGCTGAGCTGGCTAGTGTTCTGTGTCAAGGGGAAACAGATAGCAAACTAGAGTAAATTACTGAAGAGTGACCATGTCACTCATCAACTCTAGGAGGCCTGAGAGACAGGCAGGCTGAGCCATCCAGCGTTTTGGGACAAGGAGAGACAGATAGAAGATTAGGGTACAGGATAGAAGGGTAGCTATGCTACTCAGCAATGTTAGAAGGCCTGGGAGACCAGCAGTCTGAACTAGCTAGCATTTTGGGACAAGGGGAGACATAGCAAAGTAGAGTAGATGGCGGAAGGGCGACTATGCTACTCCTCAATGATAGAAGGCCTGGGAGTCCAGCAGTCAGAGCTAGCTAGCATTTTGGGACAAGGGGAGACATAGCAAACTAGAGTAGATGACGGAAGGGTGACTGTGCTACTCCTCAATGATAGAAGGCCTGGGAGTCCAGCAGTCTGAGCTAGCTAGCGCTTTGGGACAAGGGGAGACATAGCAAACTAGAGTAGATGACGGAAGGGTGACTATGCTACTCCTCAATGATAGAAGGCCTGGGAGGCCAGCAGTCAGAGCTAGCAGGCATTTTGGGACAAGGGGAATCATAGAAAACTAGAGTAGAAAACGGAAGGGTGACTATGCTACTCCTCAATGATAGAAGGCCTGGGAGGCCAGCAGTCTGAGCTAGCTAGCGTTTTGGGACAAGGGGAGTCAGATCGCAAAATAGAGTAGATGACGGAAGGGTGACTATGCTACTCCTCAATGATAGAAGGCCTGGGAGGCCAGCAGTCTGAGCTAGCTAGCGCTTTGGGACAAGGGGAATCCTAGCAAACTAGAGTAGATGACGGAAGGGTGGCTATGCTACTCCACAATGACAGAAGGCTTGGGAGGCCAGCAGTCCAAGCTAGCTAGCGTTTTGGGATAAGGGGAGACAGATCGCAAACTAGAGTAGATGACGGAAGGGTAACAATGCTACTCCACAATGACAGAAGGCCTGGGAGGCCAGCAGTCTGAGCTAGCTAGCGCTTTGGGACAAGGGGAGACAGACCGCAAACTAGAGTAGATGACGGAAGGGTGATTATGCTACTCCACAATGACAGAAGGCCTGGGAGCCCAGCAGTCTGAGCTAGCTAGCGTTTTGGGACAAGGGGAGACATAGCAAACTAGAGTAGATGACGGAAGGGTGACTGTGCTACTCCTCAATGATAGAAGGCCTGGGCGTCCAGCAGTCTGCGCTAGCTAGCGTTTTGGGACAAGTGGAGACAGATCGTAAACTAGAGTAGATGACGGAAGGGTGACTATGCTACTCCGCAATGACAGAAGGCCTGGGAGCCCAGCAGTCTGAGCTAGCTACCGCTTTGGGACAAGGGGAGACAGATAGCAAACTAGGGTTGATGATGAAAGGGTGACTATGCTACTCCACAATGACAGAAGGCCTGGGAGCCCAGCAGTCTGAGCTAGCTAGCGCTTTGGGACAAGGGGAGATAGATAGCAAACTAGAGTAGCTGATAAAAGGGTGACTATGCTACCCATCAATGTTAGAAGGCCTGGGAGCAGAGCAGGCTGAACTAGCTAATGTTCTGGGAGAAGGTGAGGCAAATAGCAAACTAGAGTATATAACAAAATGGTGACTATGCTACTCAGCAATGCTAGAAATCCTGGGAGCCTAGCAGTCTGAGCTAGCTGGCGTTTTGGGACAACGGGAGACAGATAGCAAACTAGAGTAAATGACGGAAGGGTGACTATGCTACTCCTCAATGACAGAAGCCCTGGGAGCCCAGCAGTCTGAGCTAGCTAGCGTTTTGGGACAAGTGGAGACAGATAGCAAACTAGAGTAGATGACGGAAGGGTGACTATGCTACTCCACAATGACAGAAGCCCTGGGAGCCCAGCAGTCTGAGCTAGCTAGCGTTTTGGGAAAAGTGGAGACAGATCGTAAACTAGAGTAGATGACGGAAGGGTGACTATGCTACTCCGCAATGACAGAAGGCCTGGGAGCCCAGCAGTCTGAGCTAGCTAGCGTTTTGGGACAAGTGGAGACAGATCGTAAACTAGAGTAGATGACGGAAGGGTGACTATGCTACTCCTCAATGATAGAAGGCCTGGGAGCCCAGCAGTCTGAGCTAGCTAGCGTTTTGGGACAAGTGGAGACAGATCGTAAACTAGAGTAGATGACGGAAGGGTGACTATGCTACTCCTCAATGACAGAAGCCCTGGGAGCCCAGCAGTCTGAGCTAGCTAGCGTTTTGGGACAACGGGAGACAGATAGCAAACTAGAGTAGATGACGGAAGGGTGACCATGCTACTCCACAATGACAGAAGCCCTGGGAGCCCAGCAGTCTGAGCTAGCTAGCGTTTTGGGACAAGTGGAGACAGATCGTAAACTAGAGTAGATGACGGAAGGGTGACTATGCTACTCCGCAATGACAGAAGGCCTGGGAGCCCAGCAGTCTGAGCTAGCTAGCGCTTTGGGACAAGGGGAGACAGATAGCAAACTAGGGTTGATGATGAAAGGGTGACTATGCTACTCCACAATGACAGAAGGCCTGGGAGCCCAGCAGTCTGAGCTAGCTAGCGCTTTGGGACAAGGGGAGATAGATAGCAAACTAGAGTAGATGATGAAAGGGTGACTATGCTACCCATCAATATTAGAAGGCCTGGGAGCAGAGCAGGCTGAACTAGCTAATGTTCTGGGAGAAGGTGAGGCAAATAGCAAACTAGAGTATATAACAAAATGATGACTATGCTACTCAGCAATGCTAGAAAGCCTGGGAGCCCAGCAGTCTGAGCTAGCTAGCGTTTTGGGACAAGGGGAGACATAGCAAACTAGAGTAGATGACGGAAGGGTGACTATGCTACTCCACAATGACAGAAGACCTGGGAGCCCAGCAGTCTTAGCTAGCTAGCGTTTTGGGACTAGGAGAGACATATAGCAATCTAGAGTAGATAATGAAGGGGTGACTATGCTACCCCACAATGACAGAAGACCTGGGAGCCCAGCAGTCTGAGCTAGCTAGCGCTTTGGGACAAGGGGAGACAGATAGCAAACTAGAGGAGATGATGAAAGGGTGACTATGCTACTCATCAATGTTACAAGGCCTGGGAGACAAGCAGGCTGAACTAGCTAGTGTTCCGGGAGGTGAGGCAAATAGCAAACTAGAGTATATAAAAATGGTGACTATGCTACTCAGCAATGCTAGAAATCCTGGGAGCCAAGCAGGCTGAGCTAGCTAGTGTCCTGGGACAAGGGGTAACTGATAATAAACTAGAATAGGCGATGGAAGGGTAACTATGCTACTCATCAATGATAGAAGGCCTGGGAGACAAGCAGGCTGAGATAGCTAGTGCCCTTGGACAAGGGGAAATAGCAAACGAGAGTAGACAATGGAAATGTGTAGTGTTAAACGCCCGCTTTTACTACATACGGCACTGCAGGCGATGACACTGATGATACATGAGGTGAAGGTGGGGCACCGGTGGAATGAGATGGCGGGGGAAACAGGAGATCCCAGAGAAAGCCCGCCCAGCGCCGTGTTGTCCACCACAAGTCTCACTCTGCGGTCCCCTGGGATCGAACCCGGGCCGCCTTGGTGACAGCCAGGCGGTCTAACCACTGAGCCACGGCGCGGCCGACACGATGGAAGGGTTAATATGTCACTCATCAATTCTAGAAGTCCTGGGAGCTAAGCAAGCTATTGTAGCTAGTGTTCTGGGACAAGGAGAAACGGACAGCAAACTAAAGGAGATGATGGAAGGGTGACTATGCTACTCATCAATGATAGAAGCCCTGGGAGCCAAACAGGCTGAGCTAGCTAGCGTTCCGGGACAAGGGGAAACAGATAGAAAACTAGAGTAGATGATGAAAGAGTGACTATGCTACTCATCAATGGTAGAAGGCCCGGGAGCCAAGTAGTCTGTGCTAGCTAGCATTTTGGTACAATGGGAGACAGATAGAAATCTAGAGTATATGAAGAAAGGGTGACTATGCTACTCCACAATGAGAGAAGGCCTGGGCGCCAAGCAGGCTGAGCTAGCTAGTGTTCTTGCACAAGTGGAAATAGCAAACTAGAGTAGATGATGGAAGGATGACAATGATACTCAGCAATGCTAGAAGGCCTGGGAGCCAGGCAGGCTGAGCCAGCTAGTGTTCTGGGACAAGGGAAGACAGATAGCAAACTAAAGTACATGATGGCAGGGTGACTATGCTATTGATCAGGTCTAGAAGGCCCGGGAGCCAAGCAGACTAAGGTAGCCAGTGAATCTGGGACAAGGAGAAACAGCAAACTAGAGTAGATGGTGGAAGAGTGACTATGCTACTCATCAATGACAGAAGACCTGGGAGCCAAGCAGGCTGAGCCAGCTAGTGTTCTGGGACAAAGAGAAACATATCAAATTCAAGTAGATGATGGAAGCATGACTATTCTACTCAGCAATACTAGAAGCGCTAGGAGTTAAGCAGGCTGTGCGGGTTAGGGTTCGGGGACAAGGAGAGACAGATAGCTAACTAGGGTAGATGATGGAAGAGTGACAATGCTACTCATCAATTCTAGAACGTCTGGGAGCCAAGAAGACTAAGGTGGCTAGTGTTCTGGGAAAAGGGGAGACAGCAAGCTAGCGTAGATCAAGGAAAGTTGACTATGCAACTAATCTATTCTAGAAGGCCTGGGAGACAAGCAGTCTAAGGAATCTAGTTTTCTGGAAGAAGGGGAAGCATATAGCAAACAAGAGTAGAAGATGGAAGGGTGACTATGCTATTTAGCAAAGATAAAAGGTCTGGGAGCCAAGCAGGCTGAGCTAGCTAGGTTAAAAGATGGCACCAGAAGATATATACAACTGTACTAAGAAAGATGTATGTAGTTCTATCAATAAGCTCAATTCAGTATAATAAAACTCCCAAAAATTCAGTATGAAATGAATATTTAAACAAACAGAAATGAGTTAAACATCAGTTCTCCAAAAGCCTCCTTCTACACTTGAACCTTTGAAAATGCATGGCATTTTCCGGTCTCTGTGGAACAGATGATTTGCCCTGTCCTTTGTAGATGGCAGCACAAGGATTTCTTCTATATCAGTTTTATAAACAACAAATACGAACAAGTAAATGTAAATTAGAGGGAATTTATTACTTTTTTTGCTAATATTCATTAGAATAATATATTTTTAATTATCTTGACAGAAATTGTGCATTAATAACGAATTCTAAGCTTGATAATCTTGTCCATACAGAACTAGAGTCTTTAGTTTAGGTTATATAATAACGGAATTCATAAAGGTTGTGATATGCTGTGACCAATTATCCTTCAGAAATACTAAGTAAAAGAACATTATAATGTTCATGACGCAATCCGCTGTTTTAACTGTGATTCACTTTCTGGTGTGTAGTGATATATTCAAGTTTCATCCATGGTAATGAGTCGTCTGAAAAATTCACTGGCATGTCTATGGAAGAGCTCCTTATCAGAAACAGTTCCTCTTCAACTTTTCATCAGGTATCAATAAACGCGGCACCGATCCTGTACAGAACTCGTGAAAGTCCAAAATATTACCTGCAATTTAATGTCGCCTAACAACATTGTTTCGATAGCAACCAATATAAGTTGGTAAAACAAATTTTGTATACAGTTGGTCAGTATAAATAATATATTAGGAACTATTAGTTTACGGTAGGGCATAAACATATAAGTTCACATAAACTATACATTCATAAAGAACTGAAAAATTCAATATTGCACAGCACTATGTTCATACTTGTTATGTCGCATCGCATCGCAGGTACTGGCAGGCTGTGTTAGCCCGAAGATTGTTGCTGTGTGCCCACCCAGGATAGGGTTTAACCACAAATAGGATTTTCTTTTCAGGATTTTAGGATGGCTGGTTTTGTTTGAGGATGGTGGATTGATTACGAGGTAGTGTAGAACTCCTCTAGAAGGATAGAATGCTTTCCTTTAGCACCCTGGCGTTGAAGGATTAACTTTCATTTTGAACTGATTTATGTTAAATTTTGAGACCAACAACTCTTGGTAGATTATGGGAGCTCAGCTCTTGCTGCTGCTGGAATTGCTCCGTGGTTACCTCGGATGCCCGCAAGCCATGCGGGGTCCCGGAATAATCGGCGACGACGTCTGGTGGGATCATAATCACCAGGAGACCGAACCAGGACACTTCTACGCAAAGGTAACTGTTCGTATAATTTTATAGCCCGGCGTCTAATTTCATCTTCCACCTATGGAAGACCCGAGGTTTCATGGAGGAACCTTACTGGAAATAATCGGCCTACTGAATAGATGGACCTAAGTCCTCTATTCTGAGCGCGTTGAAGATATGCCAGCCAGTAATCTGCTGCCATGCCCCAGACCTCGCAGGCATATAGCATCAACGGGACTATGAGAGCTCGAAAGAGGTATAGCTTCACGCGGACTGGCATCGATCGAGAACCCAGCATAGGATACAGGGAAGCAATAGCTCAATGAACCCTCACCGAGAGTTCCCTGGTGTGTCGACAGAAAGTCAGACCCTTGTCTAGCTCTACTCCCGGGTATTTGATAGAGGGTGCCCATTCTATCTTTCGACCTCTGAAATGGAAATCTGGGCAGTCTGAGGGGATGTGGCGCTTGGTGAATAGAATAGCGTGGCTTTTGTCCGGATTAACAGGCATCCGCCAGCGCCTGCATCACTCTTGGGTGAGACGGAGGTGTCTTTGGATTGGGTTGAAGGCTGTGCGAATATGTCTGTCTTTGCAGAAGAGCAGCACGTCGTCAGTATATTGTGCCATTTCGACGCGCGGCTCGGTTGGGAAGTCTGCAACATATACACTAAATAGTGTGGGAGTTAATACAGAGCCTTCTGGGACTCCGCCTCTCACGGGTCTGAGAGTAGATATTTGCCCCGCAACTGTGACTTTAGTGCGATGTTTTAGAAAGCTGTGTAAGATGTTGATTAATTGATTTGGTAGGCCCAGATGGATAAGCTTGTGAAGGAGTCCGGTTTGCCAGGTTGTAGAGAAAGCCTTCTCGACGTCTAAAGACACTGCTGCCGTGTACGCCTGTTCCTGAAGACCCAGGGCAGCCGTCTCCACGACTCGCAGTAGCTGTTGGACTGTCGAGTGCCCCGGACGAAATCCAAATTGATAAGCATACTTGTTATGTATTACTTATTAAGTGTAGTTACTCTCACTTCACAGAATACACTGAAACCAGGTAACACTGAATCGATTTTCCTGTTGAGGAAGTTAATTTACGGTCTTGTAGAAATACATACAGTGATTGTAAACTCTTTAGTTCATCTAGTAAGGCATGAAGATCTGTAGAAATTTTATGAACAGTCCTATAGGTTGAATAGCGGGTATATTGGTTTATAATATGATTTACTGATAATGGTTGGTTGCATGGTTCACAGTGTGGAGGTAATCATGTGTAATCTTTGTACTATGTCCAATTCTAAGTTGTTTTCGACTTCTATGTGTATAAAGACACTGAGTAGAAGATGTGTTTTGTTTCACTTGTCGGAGTTCACTATGTACATGGGTTTCTAGCCAATGGTGTTTCCATTCTTGAATTATTTTCTTTTTGATATGACTTATAAGATCTTCATGTGGAATAGGTATTTGAGGATATACACGTGGTTGATTTGTTGCTTCTTTAGCAGCTTCATCAGCCTTTTCGTTCCCAGCTTTTCCTTGGTGGGATGATATCCACGTCAACAGTATTTCTTTGTCTTCTAGAATAAGTTTATTTATTGTAAAAATTTTGGATATACTTTACTATTAATTTAGTGGACGACAAATCTTAGAGGGACAATAAAACACTCGAGGAATCTGTGCAAATCACATATTTTGGGTGCCATGCAGATTGTATCACTTCTAGGGAGTTTTGTATTGCATGTAATTCACTAGAGAATATTGTGTAGAATTCTGGTAGTTTATATATCAAAGTAACTTCTTGGGGTACAAAAGCACAGCCATTTCCAAATTGAGAGCTGGAACCGTCAGCAAAAGTTTCCATATATCCAGGATATGTGCATTTTAATCTTTAAATAATTTCTGGTATACTTCTGTCCACTTGATCTTTAATATAATCAGACATTTCCAAATGTATCTTTGGAACTGAAAGTCTCCATGGAAGAATTTCACTTTTACTAGTTCTGCATATTAGCAAGGGAAGTTCCAGTCTAAGTTGTGTCAAGTAACAGGAAATTCTCTGTGTATATGGAACTGAAAATATTTGTGATGTCTCGTCTGTTGTAGTGTTAGCATCAATGACTTTATACGACTTAAATACAACTGATCGTAACAGGTATGTAAGGCTTAGCTGTTTTCTTCTTACTTCAAGTGGCAGTTCATTTGTTTCAGCCTGTAATCTTTCAATAGGACTTGCGATGAGCTCCAAGAATTATTCGTAGTCCTATTGAAGGATCACATAAAGCATTTTAAGTGCCGTGGGTCTGACTGATCCAGTGTCTATTTTCTTTCAAATTAAAATCACTGTATCACTAATTATGTATATTATATATTATTAAACATATTTGTTCAGAATCACCCAGAACATTAAACTTCCACCTTGTATCAGGATTCCTCCGTTGTTGTGGGTTTCGATGCCCCAAAGTTGTGGCAACATATACAGCAAGATTTGCGCTGGTATATCGTTTCCCGCCGTTGGTCTTACTTCGTCGATCTTACCTTCATACAAAATATTATAACTTCATGAAAATGTTCCCCTAAGTTATCAAGAAAATCCTTACTTATGCCTCGGCTAGCTTTAAATACACTTCTGTTACATTCTTACTTACTAGCAGTGAAAACTCTAAGTTACAAGAGTGGTAACGAGTGAAGAAATCATTAAGAATTTTAATTTGGATTTCTATAAGAAATTAATCTTCTGTTTATTTATTTTAACGCCAAATCCATTACTATTCTTATCACAAAACTTTGTACTATGATTGGATGGATGGATGGATAATTGGGTTTAAGGGCGCTCAGCTACAAGGTCATCAGTGCCCTTGAAAGCCAATGGGGTTAAAATCGATCTAAAAGGTTAAAACTGACAGTTAAATAAAATCAAGATAAAAACCCGTACAACGGTAGCTCAAATACTAAAATAAAGCTTAAAACCATAAAAAGATTAAAATTCCAAGTTAATGTGTCCTATATTCTAAAATTTGGATTTAAAATGAAATCTAAAACCTTGGCCACCGGTTGCTCGTAGTCCGTCGGGGTCTCTGCCATGCTGGCCGGAAGCTGGAGAGACCTGCGAAGACGTGCTAACCTAAAACAATCTCAAAGTACGTGGAGGAATGTCAGAAATGAACCGCACAGAGGTCAAACAGGTTCTGGGGCACTATTTAATAAAAAGCTGTGACTAAAATAGGAGTGACCAACACGCAGCCGAGCCAAGATCACCTCCTCCCACTGGGATAATCGACAGGAGGTCGCCCAGTGAATCGGAAGGTCCTTCACGGTCCTGAGCTTGTTGCCACATAGAACCCACCATTCATCGCGCCAGCACGAGAGCGCCGCTCTACGGACAACAAGCCTGAAGTCTTCCCCGGTGGCTAAAGGGAAGGTAACACAACGTACTGTGGCGGCCACCTTAGCAGCCGAATACACCCTTTCATTACCCTACAAGCCAACCTGACCAGGAACCCATGCAAACACCACATTAACGCCAGAGACGTGTAAGACGTAGAGGGCGTCCTGGATACACTGTACAAGGGGATGGTGAGTGTACAGTTCACGAAGGCTCTGAAGGGCGCTAAGGGAATCACTCAAAATGAGGGAATCACCCAACCTTCGGTGGCGAACATGTAAAATGGCTCGGTAGATAGCGTATAGCTCTGCGGAAAAGATGGATGTGGTGTCATGGAGACCGAATGCAAAGAGTTCGGCTCCATGGACGTACGTACATCCAACACCTCTAGAGCTTTTGGACCCGTCGGTAAAAATTAAGCTAAAATCTTTATAGTCCAATAAAAATTATAAAAGCAAACTACGGATACTACACGTGGGGATCGTAGACTTCCGGTACAACTGTGATCGGAATCAATCTAATACTTCAAATAGAACTAAAACTTAAATATTTTAGAGCAACTTAAAAATAAACGTCCGATCTCTTCGGCGTTCCATAAACAAAGACGAATTTTCTTTCGGTTTCTACACCAAGATTATTTAACCCATATATTACTTTTAGATAAGTGACCGATTTACTACTACGTCACTACATTACGTAATACAATTGCTACTACGGACAATCACAAAATTACATATACTAATACAGAATTTTGTTTGTTCTTCTGTTAATAAATTTTTAAACTTTTCAAATTGTTTTTAAATATAAATCAAAACAACTCTTACAAGCTGTAAGTTCTTTTGATATGTTTACAGCTTCTGTTATCTCAAACAACTTAAAACTGCCCGCCTCGGTAGCGTAGATGGTAGCATGGCTGCCTGACGTTAAGAAGGTCCAGAGTTCGAATTTCGGTCACGGTGAGTTACCTGGATAAAGTTTTTCCCGGGGTTTCCCGTATCCTGGAAGACTAATGTCGGGTAACTCTAAGCTCCATAGACCCTGACCTCATATGAGCATCATTTCACCCATGCCATTCATCGTCCGACTTCCATTAAAACTGCCGTCTTCCATTCCTAAACGATGAATATTTTCACTGATCTCTGGAGTTATGATTTCCACAGGGCGTCCAGAGTGAGGCTCACCACTAGTGCTCGTACGTCCCATTTTAAACTCTACAACTGACTTTTAATCATTTTATATGAAGGGGCAGAGTCTTTCAATGTACTGTCGGTTTCCTCCTTGATTTCTTTAGGCGTTAAGTCTTTCAAATGGAAGTATTTACTCACTGATGGTTTTTCCAAATCCTCTAATTTCGTGAAACCTCTACACTTGTCTTGTTTATAATGCTGTCATTCAAAACCTGAACAAACTATTGACCTTAGCTGTGGATACAAGCTATTGCGCGTTTCAAATGGGAACGGTTCTGGACTCCAGCTAATCAGATGCCATAACACACTCAGCGTTGCCAGCTTGTTACCCCACTCCTTTTATATTTCCCTCTCTCTCGGACACTCATACAACATACAGGTCTGCTTGGCGCAGACGTAAGAGTAAGCAAATTATATTTTACGAACTTACCAAAATCAAAATTGGAAAAATGATTTTGGAAGGTTATGTATATTTTAAAATACTATAACTATAATTATAGTTTATGAACTACCTGTTTTTCTAATCCAATGGAATTACCGGTGGCTCAACCATATCGCTGTCAATGTCACTTCCGTTAAAAGACAATTAGTCATTGTCACTGTCTTCATCGTCTGAGTCTTGCAAATTTATGAGTGTGGTTCCAAAATCTCGTCACATGCTATTTGTTTCTTAAAATGCTCTTCTTGAAGGTTTTCTGCATGCCTCACGCAGTTTTCCTAGTCCTGTTGTGTTACTTTGTCAATTTCTTCGTGAACAAGTCGTTTAACGTCCGTCAGTTTAAAAGTATTATTTCTGTTTGCAATCCCCCTTTTTATTCGAGCCCACACAAACTCAATTGGATTATATTGCCAGTGGTAAAGTGGGGGGCAAATTACCTCGTTGCCCGTTTCAATTGCAAATTTATCCACCTCATACACTTTTTCCGTGTTTTTAAACGGAAGTATTCTTTGCAAAAACTCATTTTCAGTTTCTGTTTCCGTAAAATTTTTGAAGAAGGTGTACACCTTAAAATTAATACTTCAAACTGACTTCGCAATACCTGCCTTTTTGACTCGCCACGAAATTCACCGCAATGAGCCAATTGCCCTATTTAACTCTTACAGTACTGTTGTGTAAAGAACAGCTGAATGATATTGATCTGAACTCTCCAGAGCAAAGAAACACATTTTATTCAGCATGCATTCATAAACATAAGCATATAGCATTCCACAGGCTAACAGGAAATGAAGTGTTTGCTCTTTCTCGAATTTAAAACATTAACTTATTCACAGTAATTCTTTTATCCTTCATGTAAGTAGTTTAAATTTCAGTTCTGAGTAATGAAAAGTATAGTACATACATACCAAACACTTTGAACTCTGTAGAGTAAATAGAGATTACGAACCATTCATAAATAAAGACATAATGTGACCAGATACGTTCTGTCAGGGCAGCAGGAAATTTGTTTCCTGTCGCTCGAATTGGCTTATTCAAAGTAATTCTTTTATCACGTCATGTCAAAAATTTACGTTTCATTTCTGAGTAATTACAAATATACGTACACGCATACATGGTTACCAATAATGATATTCATACAGTACTTACGTCGCGATTTATTGTTTAATACAGGTAAAATAGTGGTTTATTTATTTGTGTTAGGAAAAACCATTTGAGCTAAAAATATGTGGTTTTCATGATTATGTTAGATACATTACTCTCTCTACCTTTCACATGGATCAGTTTTGGCAAAATCTGAATTTTTTTCTTAGCGCGAGTAGTGTTTCATACAGATTGATGAAGTTTGCGCTCGTCACACACCTCTTAGCGGGAATGCAGTACGACAACACCGCAGGACTCCGATTGGTTGCTCACCTAAGTAGCGCTCACCTTCCCATTTGAAACACATAATAGTCTGTGTGATGCTATACATCAAACTAGCCTAGCGGCGCCATCTCTATATGATGCCCGGGACTTACCAGCCGACCCTCGTACTTTTCTCAAAAGGGCAGAATTTTGACAATGGAATTTCAAAGCTAGCATATAGCGACTAACTCCATGGACATAAACATGATGTAAATGGGGCAGTATACGTTTTTAGAATATTTTGCAGAATATGTCTAGAGAAAATCGTGTCATTACACATATAAGATGTTTGTTAACACTGTAACTAACAGAGATCTTTTCTCCCTCCCTTACTTTAGTGCCTAACTCTTAAAACAGGCAGTAAAATACACTATGAAATAAATATTTAAAGCGTAAAAGGACAAACAGAAATAAGAGTGAACATCAATACATATACTTGAATCGTTTCAAAATGCACTGCATTTTCTGATCTCCTTTGTGCTACAGCTGATTTACCTTGCGCTTTGTAGATGGCAGCACAAGGATTTCACTCTATTCCAGCTTAAGAAACAGCTAAAACCCAACAAATGAATGCAAATTAAAAGAAAGTTACAGCGTTTATGCCAATATTTATAAGAAAATCATATTTTTTAATTATTTTGACAATACTCATGCACTAATAAAGAATAATAACCAAAACTATTTTCTTCACACTGAACTAAGACCTGTAATTTTAATTATATATCTACGTATGTACATAATTTCTATGTATTCTGAAGCATAATTCATTAGAAGAAAACTATTTCAGTGATTAACGATGATTCTTAAGAAACTGTACATAGAATTAGACAAGGGGCTGAAAAAGTTTACATTTGCATATTTGTCGACGACGTCAGATGTCGCTCCATACGTCAGCTGTAGCAAGCCAACCGGAAACGTGGGCAGAACACATACAAAGTGAAAATTAATTTAGCGAAAACCAAGATGACCTTCCGCAGTGGTGATCGAAACGCAGCGGGAGATGATGAATAACGGAGACACAAACAAATCACCAGTTTGAATTACTCCGCAGCCACGTGTGTTTGCAGCGTTAAACATTGTAACAACTTTATGGATAGCGAGTTTGTATCTTTCTCATACATCTACTTAAAACACGTTCAGTATTCTTTTGCCGCTTCGTAATGGTATCCCGCTCAACACTCCCACCTTACGTAACGTTTTGTTTTTTCTGGTTTCCCCCTCTCGCAACTACCAGTTACACTGTATAAGTAAAGCTAGTTGCAAATTCATATGATGTACAGTTTTAAAACTGAGCTATGCTTACTACTCAATAGTTTGTGTTTTAGAGAATTGCAGTGAACTTCTAAACCTTAGAAGTACTAGCAGACCAGCAGAAGAGTCGAGTCGTCCAGGTTTACCAGGACGGAGTGTTTGCTGCCCAGTACCTAGCCGCTTCTTGCCTCTTTATCTGGGCAGTATAGAACAGTCATTATTGTCTCAGGCGATTGTTTTTGGCAGTGGACATATCTAGCCTTTGTGTGCGCAGTCGCCCCGTGTAGGGGGGATGCGCCAATGCTGGCTGCGCTCTTCCGCCTGCCTGGGAGGCATCTGAGCAAAGTCCGCTCAACAAGCTAGAGGGAAAGAAACAGTGTTTCTGTATTGAGTTCCCCAAGCCCATTTCTTGGCTTGGGGGGTTGGATCCAGGGGAATGTAGCCCTGTTAAATTCTAGTTACCCAAGGCATCTTTGGGCAACCGGTAGCTCGGTCGGCGGCGAGGAACCCTGTGGTCGTAACAGCCAGTATGTTTGGGTGGGAGTCCAGCCTATCGTAGATGGTGCGGGACCTCTCCCGCACCACATCCACGATGTAAGGGATCCCAGAATAGGTATGGACGATGTGGGACTGGAATTTACGCCCGGTATCGTAGATCACTCGCAGTGCCCTATTCTGGACGCACTGTAGTCTGCGGATATTGGTGGGAGCCGCTGATCCCCAGACTTCGCAGCCGTACAGAACCAGGGGCGGTATAATCGCCCGATACGGCCGTAGTTTGAGATACGTTGGCATGGTGGATTTTAGTATTGGGTATAACTGCGTTAGCGCTGCATGCCCTTGTCCAGTTTTGACCCGGACATGAGGTGCGCAGGGGAGACCGCGATCGAGGTGGACGCCAAGGTATTTGGCAGTGGGAACCCAAGGGATTTGCCTCCGCCTCAACCTCAGCGACCAATCCGGTCGCCTAGCTCGGACCTTAGCCAGGAGAACAGCACAGCTCTTCTCGGGGCTAATGTCGATCCTCCACTTCTCACTCCAACGGTCAATGGCTTGGAGCTGGCGCTGCAGCGGAGGATGACAATATCTTAGGTTTTTGTTACGCGCCATTATGAGGACGTCGTCAGCATACTGTCACGTAACATTCTGTGGTTCTAAGGGGAAGTTAGACATGTATGCCGCAAAGAGTAACGGGGACTTAGAAGTACTACTTTATCGAGGGACTATTTAAACCTGCGCAGTTTTTAGTTTATGTAGCGATGTAAACAAAAAGTGAAAATTGTAGCAGTGTGAGCATTATGTTAAAACAGAAGTTTTTGGTGCTGGGGCCATAGTGGGATATTGAAATGAAATGTGTAGTGTTTAACGCACGATTTTACTACATACGGCATCGCAGGCGATGACACTGATGATACATGAGATGAAGATGGAGCACAGGTGGAATGAGATGGCGGGGGAAACCGGATGTCCCGGAAAAAAACCTACCCCAGCGCCGTGTTGTCCACCACAAATCTCACTTTGCGTTAGCCTGTGATCAAACCCGGGCCGCCTTGGTGAGAGCCCAGCGGTCTAACCGCTGAGACACAGAGCCGCCTGTGGGATGTTGAAGGTGCTGTGATCCCCACGTTGTGGCAACATATGTAGCAGAATTCCACCGTCGTTGTGGGTTTCGATGTCCCAAATTTGTGGCAACATATATAGGAAGATTCGTGCTGGTATCTCGTTTCCCGTCGTTGGTCTTACTTCGTCGATCTTACCTGCGTCCAAAATATTATGATTTGCTGAAGAAGATGTTCCCCGAAGTTATCAGGAAGATCCTTAATTATGCCTCGGCTAGCGTTTAATATTCTTCTGTTATATTCTTACTGACAAGCAATGAAAACTCTAAGCTAAAAGGGTGGTAACGAGTGAAGAAATCATTAAGACTTTTATTTTGAATTTCTATAAGAAGTCAATTTTTGTTTATTTCTTTAAACATCAAATCCATTACAATTCTTATTACAAAACTTACTTCAAATTGAACTCACACTTAAATATTTTCGATCCATTTAAAAAGCGTCCGATTTCTTCATCGTTCCGACCTTTTTTTGTTTCTATATCAAGATTATTTAATCCTTTGTTACGATCGTTACCCATATATCACTTTTATATGATACGCCGATTTACTGCTACGTCATTACATTTCGTAATACAATCTTTACTGAGGCCAATCACAAAATTACATATATTTTTGCACAATTTTGTTTGTTTTTCTTTTATAAATTTATAAATATTCCCAAACGATTCTAAATATATATATATATATATCGAAACAACTGATACAAAATGTATTACTGAACCGGCAACTACGTTAGTGTTATTCCAGGGGGTTTCCCTTATCTTGAAAGACGAATGTCAGGTAGCTCTAAGCCCCATGGACCCCGGGCTCATTTGAGCATCATTTCACCCATTTCATTCATCGTCCTATATGACTTAACGTTGGAGGACGTAAACTAAACCAAAAAAAGAAGAAAAAAAGAAAAAAGAACCCTTCGATTGCAAGAAATATTCGCGCTATTTTATTCTCACCTAGCAACCACGTGCTTATAAACAAACTCTTATGCAAAGTTTTCCTTTGCCATTTTCAATATATTGGGTAGCTTATGCGATAGAAATTTTACGTTAAAATTAAATGCTAGACTGCTTTATTTCCAATAAGCTTTGCATCTTGCCCGAACAGCACTTTTAACGAATAACTCACATTCACCTTCCACAACTGCCTCCTTTTTCCCGAAGTTTAACTGGAGTGGAAACCCAGCCCGTTTACATAACCTCACTTCAAGCTGCATTGATACTTGACGCTGAAACACCATTTAATTCTGCTGACAAATTAACAACGTCCTCCATTCCTAAAGTCAAGTATTTTGTCACAAAATTTGCAAAACACCTTCAAATAATATGTTTTTCGCCACTTTTTAACTCGCTCCCTTTCGATGTTTACATATCGCACGGAAGTAGCCATTTTATACAACTGATCTCTCACTTCCATATGATTTGAAACTGCGCACGAGAATACATACAAATAAAAACAAATACTAATTAACTAATGTTGCATTTGTAATATGTGAAGTTGTTTATATACCTCGCATTAGATTTAGAGTCCCTTAAAA
Source organism: Mantis religiosa (assembly GCA_030765055.1). Taxonomy (NCBI): domain Eukaryota; kingdom Metazoa; phylum Arthropoda; class Insecta; order Mantodea; family Mantidae; genus Mantis; species Mantis religiosa. Next base: position 58,044,953 of record CM060960.1, on the reverse strand, counting down.
TGAAATTCGAACCATATTTTTATCCGTAGAGAGATACAAGGCCAAACAGCCTATTTTGTCCCACACGTACACCAAATTTCCACCTCTACAGCGTGTCTGCCTCAAGTCCCGAGTTAGAATCTCGGTCAGGATATTTGGATAATGTTTTTTTCCGAAGTTTTCTTTTATTCTGAGCAATGAATGTCAGTTAGCTACAACTGCTATGGACCCTGGGCTCATTGGAGCAACATTTCAACCGTTTCATTCAACGTCTAATAAGATTTAAATTTTCCAATATGACAATTGCAAACAACAATGACCTGGCTTGACGCAAAAGTAGTTACTATCTTACACGTGGAACATATATCACAATGTAAAATCAGATAACTAAAGGAATCACATCGGTGAACTTACGCCTAAGGTGAGAAAGTACTTCAATTGAGGTTAAAATTCACCTTCTTTTATTTTTACATTTTATTGCCATCGTTCTAGCTTACAATTATATAGTTAAAAAAATTATTGGAACCATATTTTATACCTAATTTTACTAATTATATTAGTGGGTGTTAAGTTTGTGCCACGCCCCTTTTTGTAAGCTTTCAGAAAATCGATCATAACTTCTGGAAAACCGAACAGATATTTCTGAACTAAGCCTTGTTTTGTAAGGGACCTTTCAAGTTTCTGCTGGTATCACGTAACTCCAGTGATGCTAGTTTTTCTTTTGTCTTTGGCTGTGTATACGCACAGTTATTTGTACTGAATATATGATATGGTTAGGCCAAGAATATTTTGGAAGCAGAAAGTTTACAGGCAATGGTTTTACTAAAAACAGAACAGCAAATGTGAATATAATAGACACTGAAACCACATGTCATATTGAGGTTAGGAGGCCCAGTTCAACAGTTGTTGCAGCGATATCTACCCGAAAGTTACAACACTCCGGCCTCTATCAGGCCGGTAACGATGGAGCACTCCGGAGTTCATTCCTTGGGGAAATACCTTGAGTCTAAAAAGCCCCCCATCGACAACGTCAAGACGGGTGGAAGTGTATACGCCACTTACGCGCGTCAACCCTGTAGGGAAGACTACCGAATAACCTCAGTGGGGCTGCCTGGTGATCTAGCACATCTTCTACTAGCTTTGCAGGCTAGTACCCGGGACTTCATAGGCAACCCTCTGCCATAGCACAGCCGGAGCTTGGCCGGAGGTACCCGATCTCCCACGGGTAACGGTAACACACTACTCCTTTATATAAAATATGAGTAGTTGTCATGCAATTTTTAAGATTACTCACTCAGATAAGATGTCCACCAGTTCTCCATAAGCGCTTTTCGGTCTACTTTAGACCATCTTCAGTGAATGCCGACCAAGTATATAAAATATATCTCACTTTTAACACCTGACAAGTCTTCTTTAAAACACTACTCCTTGATTCCAACCCAATCCGAACGACTCCCATTTAGGGAGGGGCTCATATGTTCGGCCTGAGGTTCCTCTAGTAACGTCAGAGGTCCACGAGTGCTAAGGATCCGCAGCGCTCGCACAACAGCAGCTGAAGGGGACGGATTCCCTCTCCTACGGGAACGTAATTCAACACGTTAATGTTAATATCAGAGGTTGTACTCCCATTAGTCCTGGACCAGTAGTACCAAGGACCCGGGCCTCCTTCGAACAGAGAGTTACCCAGCTGCTCCAAAAGGGCGCTCGGCGACTCCGTGGGGCTTTCAATAGGCCAAGACCTAGTGACTAACAACCCGCCCCCCATTATCTGGTGCTGTGGACTCAAGACGGAATGGAAGTGGATACGCCATTTACGCGCGACAACTCCAAACTGGGAAGGCTACCGACATGACCTCGGTAGGGCCGCCTGATGATCTAGCACATCTTCTACTAGCTATGCTGGCTAGTACGCGGGAATATTAATCGCTTTCCTCAACCCCGCCCAGAGACGTACCCGATCTCCCACGGGTATCGGGAAACACTTCCCCCCGAGTCCAATCCAATCCGAACAACTCCCAATCAGGGAGGGACTTGAATGTTCGGCCCGAGGTTCTTCTAGTAAGGTCAAAGGTACCACGAGTGGTAAGGGTCCGCAGCAGATCAACTCAACACTACATGTGCTAATAGTGATAGTAGTCGTTGACAGAAATTGATGAGCTGCGAGTCCTGAAAGCAGATAAAATGGTTGAAGAACTGGCCAAGAAGGCAAGAAAAATGAAGCGCAACTTGAAAAGAACAAGTGAGAGTACAGAGCGTCAGGACTATGCACGCTCGCCTCGGTAGCGTGGTGGTAGCATGTCTGCCTCACGTTCAAGATGTCCCGAGTTTGAATCTCATTCAGGGTGAGTTATTTGGATAAGGTTTTTCCGGGGTTTTCCATCATCCTGAAAGACGAATATCAGGTAACTCTAAGCCATATGGACCCTGGGCTCATTTGAGCATCATTTCATCTGTTTCATTCATCGCCCGATATGATTTAACGTTGGAGGACGGAATTAAAAGAAAAGAAAAAAGAAATCCTATGCAGCAGGAATGTTGTGACGCATGTGAGAAATCAGAAATCAATACATATATATACTTTAAAGCTGTTTTCCTCAGTTTCACATTTCCTCAGGTTACGGTACACTTTTTTAAAAATCTAATCAACCAAATCTTATGACCTTTTGTGTGTATTAATCGGACTCATAAGAATGATAAGAAGGAATTTTTCTTTAAAATTCATAATTGTTTAAAATTATCTGAAATTTCTGTGCCTTTTTACAAAAACTAAAAAAATTATAACAAATTATCAGTCAAAATTTTCAAATAACAATAGGTATTATTAAAGATAAAGGTTTTAAGAACATGCCTGAAAATTTTCATGTACATACCAAAAATACGAGGGCTGTTCAATATAGAATGATCACAACTTTTTTTGACAGCATACCTTTACTCATCCTCATAGTTTTGAACGCCGTTCTCAAAATAGTCTCCCCTGAATGCGATGCACTTGTCCCAGCGTTTCTCCCAGTCTTCAAACACATGCTGGAAGCCATTTTCTGAGAAATATTTCAAAATCGCCTCCGCAGCCAACACCACTGCTTCTGATGATCGAAAGTGCCTCCCACAAAGGCGTTTCTTCACGTTGCGGAATAGAAAAATGTCACCTGGGATTAAATCCGGACTATAGGAAAGGTAAGGGGTGCATGTCACGTTGATTGTTGCAAGATATTCAGCAATAACATTGGCATTATGCGGCCGCGCATTATCGTGGTGCAGCATCCAGGCTGATTCACGGAAATGTGGCCTTTTACGCCTGATATGGATTTAAAATGTTTTCAGGACATACCTGTAGTATTGTCCAGTTACTGATATGTGTGCAGGTACAACATGCTGATAAAACATTCCATGAATATCAAAGAATGAGGTGACCATAACTTTCCCAGCAGAAGCAACCACCTTTGAGCTTTGCTGTTTGCTCTCATGATCAAAATGAGCAGTGATTACGCGTGAAATAAACTCTGAATCTTCCTCTGACATCAACTTTAACTGCATGCAGACGTGCATGCGAATGTCCTTTTGTTCGGGATTCAACAGTGTTGGAATTCATCGCGCACAAACACGTCCCATGTGTAATGTAGCTGTCACCAACGTGGGAGTGGCACCCAATTAAATGTTCAGTATTTCAGAAAGTGTTCTTATGGTAATTCGTGCATCCTCTCTCACAATGGCAACAGCAGTGTCAATGTTTTCTTCTGCAGCACCGGATCAACCTTCCTCTGAAATTAATTGTCTCCCCTCCTTAAACATTTTAAACCACCTTCGAGCTGTGCTGTAGGGAAGAACAGACTCTCCGTAGGCCTCCTGTAACATTGTATAGGCCTCAACTGAAGATTTGTTGAGACGAAAGCAGAATTTCAAAGCTGCATATTGTTCCTCGCGTGTTACCTCCATTGCAGCGGTAGGTGATACTGAATATGTTTGAACTTGCGTGGTTCTCACAGGCGGGAACCAGGAGTACCAACAGCGAAACTACTACGGCGTGTTTGTTTCGCATTAAGCTAACAGAATATACACTCCTGGAAATGGAAGTAAGAACACATTGACGCCGGTGTGTCAGACCCACCATACTTTCTCCGGACACTGCGAGAGGGCTGTACAAGCAATGATCACACGCACGGCACAGGGTACACACCAGGAACCGCGGTGTTGGCCGTCGAATGACGCTAGCTGCGCAGCGTTTGGGCACCGCCACCGTCAGTGTCAGCCAGTTTGCCGTGGCACACGGAGCTCCATCCCAGTCTTTAACACTGGTAGCAAGCCGCGACAGCGTGGACGTGAACCGTATGTGCAGTTTACGAACTTTGAGCGAGGGCGTATAGTGGGCATGCGGGAGGCCGTGTGGACGCACCGCCGAATTGCTCAACACGTGGGGCGTGAGGTCTCCACAGTAGATCGATGTTGTTGCCAGTGGTCGGCGGAAGGTGCACGTGCCCGTCGACCTGGGACCGGACCGCAGCGACGCACGGATGCACGCCAAGATCGTCGGATCCTACGCAGAGCCTTAGGGGACCGCACCGCCACTTCCCAGCAAATTAGGGACACTATTGCTCCTGGGGTATCGGCGAGGACCATTCGCAACCGTCTCCATGAAGCTGGGCTACGGTCCCGCGCACCGTTAGGCCATCTTCCGCTCACGCCCCAACATCGTGCAGCCCGCCTCCAGTGGTGTCGCGACAGACGTGAATGGAGGGATGAATGGAGACGTGTCGTCTTCAGCGATGAGAGTCGCTTCCGCCTTGGTGCCAATGATGGTCGTATGCGTGTTTGGCGTCGTGCAGGTGAGCGCCACAATCAGGACTGCATACGACCGAGGCACACAGGGCCAACACCCGGCATCATGGTGTGGGGAGCGACCTTCTACACTGGCCGTACACCCTGGTGATCGTCGAGGGGACACTGAATAGTGCACGGTATATCCAAATCGTCATCGAACCCATCGTTCTACCATTCCTAGACCGGCAAGGGAACTTGTCGTTTCAACAGGACAATGCACGCCCGCATGTATCCCGTGCCACCCAACGTGCTCTAGGAGGTGTAAGTCAACTACCCTGGCCAGCAAGATCTCCGGATCTGTCCCCCATTGAGCATGTTTGGGACTGGATGAAACGTCGTCTCACGCGGTCTGCATGTCCAGCACGAACGCTGGTCCAACTGAGACGCCAGCTGGAAATGGCATGGCAAGCCGTTCCACAGGACTACATCCAGCATCTCTACGACCGTCTCCATGGGAGAATAGCAGCCTGCATTGCTGCGAAAGGTGGATATACACGGTACTAGTGCCGACATTGTGCATGCTCTGTTGCCTGTGTCTATGTGCCTATGGTTCTGTCAGTGTGATCATGTGATGTATCTGACCCCAGGAATGTGTCAATAAAGTTCCCCCTTCCTGGGACAATGAATTCACGGTGTTCTTATTTCAATTTCCAGGAGTGTAATAAGATTGAAATAGAAATTATGACTGTAAGTAACTTATGATCATTTTTTACTGAACAGCCTTCGTAACTTCTAATTAACGTGCAAAAGTCATGGAAATAGCTTTGTGGAGATAGGCAGTACCATCTAACCTCACATAGTACTTGACTTCTATGTGGATGAGTACTGTTCGATTAACTTGAGGTGGCAGATGAGTGAAGATGCGCATTAAAAGAATTAGTCTGATACTAAACCTGTAAGAAGACAGAAAGTGATTTATACACGTGGAGTAGTTGATACAAGTACCATCAATAGCTCCACATGTATAAATCACCTTCAGTCTTCTTTCAGGTTTAGTATCAGACTAATTCTTTTAGTGCACAGCTTCACTCAGCTGCCACCTCAAGTTAATTGGAGTGTATCTTCGTAAGTTTTTTGTTTATTAGCTTTACGCTTGTAGTCGGCAAAGTTTATACTTGGGTCAGGAGGCTTAGGAATTTTGTTTCGGATATATTTCAAAACAGTCCTAGGAAGGAAGGATTTCCAATTTTCCGGCACAAAAGATCCGTTTTAGGCTGGTTTTGCTGTATTACATCCGTCAGTTTTATTCCCCTATCTTACCTCTTTACTTCTACAGCGGATAATACTGCTTCAGGTTACACATTTCAGTGTCCAAGGTATAAAATACCAATTTTATGTACAGTGTTCATTATGGAATTACATCTAAAATGATAAAATGAGAATGTGCTTGTTTAACACTCATAAACAGCTCTATTTTAAACGATTATTAATGAATTAATTTCAGTATTTCACTGGAGAGGGATTTGGAATCTGAAACCCGATGTGAAGCTGCTTTAATGGATACCATAATTGATTTAAAGGATAAATTAAATATACCATGCTGCCATATATATCAATCTGTTATGTGGGCCATATAACAGCAATTTCGCGTTGATGACGTATTTTATCGCATATAACAAGCCAGAATTACGACCCCGTGGCTCCTTTAGAACCTGAAACTGGGGCATGCAGAGCGAAACAAAGCTATTGTCATGAAGTGCGCACGATAAACCTCACTTGAGGTTCACGTAAAGGGCAAATAAAGGGGTTAGAGGAAGCGATACGTGAAAATGGGTTAAAAAAGTACAATTTAGTCTTTTTAACTTATTACGTCCAAGCCCTCAGTAATGTTTGTCATGAATTTCGTAGGCGGGAGAAAACTAAATTACTAAGAGAACTGTTCAATAAAGAATGATCTTAACTTTTTACGGTCATAACTTTTCCACTAAAATTCAATCTTAATATATTCTGTTGGCTTTATGTGCAACAAACATGCCGTAGTAGTTTCATTGTTGGTACTCCTGGTTCTCGCCTGTGAGAACCAGGCAAGTTCAGACATGTTCTGTATTGCCTACCGCTGCAATGGAGGTAACATGCGTGGAACAACATGCGGCTTTGAAATTCTCTTTTCGTCTCAACAAATCTTCAACTAAGGCTTCTGCAATGTTACCGGAGGCTTATGGTGAGTCTGTTCTACCCTACAGCACAGCTCGAAGTTGGTTTAAGATATTTAAAGAGGGGAGACAATCAATTTCAAAGGAAGGTGGACCCGGTGCTCCAGTTACTGCTCTTACGGAAGAAAACATCAACACAGCTGCTGCCACTGTCAGAGAGGATCGACGAATTAGCTTAAGATCACTTTCTAAAATATTAAACATTTCATTGGGTGCCACCCACAAGTTAGTGACAGAAACATTACACATGAGACGTGTTTGTGCACGATGGGTTCCAAGATTGTTGATTCCCGAACAAAAGGACATTCGAATGCAGGTCTGCAGGCAGTTAAAGTTGATGTTAGAGCAAGATCCGGAGTTTCTTTCAAACGTAAACACTGCTGATGAAACTTGGCTACATCATTTTGATACTGAGAGCAAACAGTAAACCTGAGTGTGGAAATCTCCTTCATCACCAACCCCTAAAAAAGTAAAAGTTGCTGCTTCTGCTGGGAAAGTTATCGTCATATCATTCTTTGATATTCATGGAATAGTTTATCAGTACGTTATACCTGCACACAAATCAGTAATTGGACAATCCTACAAGGATGTCCTGAAAACAATGCAAGACCATATCAGGCGCAAAAGACCACATTGCCGTGAAGCAGGCTGGATGTTGCACCACGATAATACTTGCCCGCATATCGCCAAAGTTGTTGCTGAATATCTTGCAAAAATCAACGTGAAGTGTATGCCCCACACTCCATATAGTACGGACTTAGCCCCATGTGACTTTTTCCATTCCCTTACTTGAAGAAACGCCGTGGTGGGAGGCATTATCCATCATCAGAAGCAGTGGTGAAGGCTGCGGAGACGATTTTGAAGGATCTCTCAAAAATGGTTTTCAGCCTGTCTTTGAAGACTGGCAGAAACGCTGTGATAAGTTCATCGCATTCAGGGGAGACTATTTTGAGGAGAACTATCAAAATTATGAGGATGAGTAAATGTACGTTGTCAAAAATTTTGATCGTTCTTTATTAAACAGGCCTCGTAAACTGTTTAAATAATTCTTAGCCGAGAGGTGTCGGTGATATGTTTCGTAGTTTTACTTTCGGAATGAATGTGTAGTGTTAAATTCTTATGACTTTAAAAACTCTGTGGATAGTTGACTACGTCATCCTGGTTTATAACTGTGTCAACTGACCTGCACACACGCAAAAAAAAAAAAAAGGAACTCCCCCGTAGGAGAATTCTGTATGGTAACATTGAGGTCATCTACATCTGTATATTTTTGCCGCCAATACTGCTCGTTCACTCAGCCAATTATATGTGCTTAGTGTACTGTTGCGCTATGTCCAGAAAAACAAGCTGAACAACCTCCTATGTCAAGTGACAGAAATGTTATGTAATGGTGACTATGTCGCAGACGAGTGAAATATGTTCAAGCATTTTCTCGGGAAGCAAGACAGGTGAAGAGACTATCAGATATCGTACATCGCTCCCATCATCAAGATATTTATTAGATGTAATAAGCACAAATGAGTCTTTGGATATAACAAATATAAACAAAGACAAAACACGATCAATATTCGCATTACTGAACAAAAGACTGTTTTCAGTATATTAAATGCTGGGTCAGGATATGGCGTGAGTAAAGAAAATAAATTGGTTCAAAGAAACGTAACTACTTAACTTGATTATCAAGCTGTATAGATCTGTGCTCTTTAAGTTGACGCATTTCCATTTTTAAGGCCGGTTTCCATGAATAGCTTAACTGAAATCCAGCATCACGATTAAGCATGCTCCTCTCGGAGGAAATGGTCAAACCCTTATTAAACTCTCCGCTCCCAGTAACTGTTGCGTTTTGCCAAAATGGTCGTCTCCCGAAAACCTGTTTGCCCGCAGGATTCAACAATATGCCGACCTCCTCACCACATGGTTCAACGTTGGCGTCTACGCGTCCAGCGCCACGCTGTGGCTCAGTGGTTAGACCACTTGGCTCACACTAAGGTGGCCCGAGTTCGATCCCAGGCGACCGCAAAGTGAGATTTGTCGAGGACAACATGGCGCTGGGACGGGTTTTCTCTGGGATGTCCGGTTTCCCCGCCATCTCATTCCACCAGTGCCAAATCTTCATTTAACGTATCATCAGTGTCACGGCCTGCGGTGCCGTATGTAGTATAAGCGGGCGTTAAACACTGCACACATCACGCGTCCACCCACAGAAGAGCCAGGCCATCAGCTTCTCTCAAAGACGAATAGCGGACATTCCACCAATTCGCCTAGCTGGTCAGGACGTCCATTGGAAAACTTATGTTAAGTATCTTGGTGTTCTACTTGACATCAAATTGAAGTGGAGAGACCACATTACATATGTGGCTAATAAGTTAGCAAAAGAATGGGTATGCTCTACCCTCTCTATAACCGACGATCGGTGATGTCTCTGACTACAGAACTGCTCCTGTATAAGCAAGTACTCCGGCCAGCCATCACATACGCCAGTGAATTATGGGGAGTAGCAGCAAAGTCTCACCTACACCGCCTTGAAATTCTACAATCCCGATTCCTCCGCATTGCCACAGACTCCCCTTGTTACATCCCCAATCTAGTTATCCGACGTGACCTACGTATCCCCACAATAACAGACTACATGCATACTCTTTCACGTTCCTTCTATCAAAACCTCTCCCACAACTTCAGCTCCCTTATCCGCGGTCTAGGTGAGTACGACATCGGTCCTGGAGAGCGCTACAAACGTCCGAGGATGCTTCTAGGCACATAAAATAACACATCAGATGGCTTATATATAACGTCAGCCTCATTTTCTGCCGTATATTATCCTTCCTTACAAAGCACTCCACTCCAGCAGAGGGCCTAGTCCTGCTCTGGCTTGAGACCCAAGGTCTGACATTCAGAGCTTGAATGTCCAGTCGTGTATGTGTGTCTCCCAAAAATTGGCTCTATATTCACGCCATTTCCTGACGTATCATTTAATTTACTGGAAACAGTATTTTGTTCAGAAATGAGAACATTGGGTGTGTTTTGTCTTTGTTGACATTTGTGTTATATCCAGCGACTCATTTGTGGTTATAACATTTAATAAATATCCTTATGATGGGAGAGCTGTACGCTTCCGAAAGGTCAAATTTATAATCGTCTTATCACCTGGCTTGCTTCCCGAGACGAACTTGAACATAGTCCTCCACAGAAAAGCTTCAGGTCTTATTTTGAGTGAAATATCTTTGAAGAATTTGGCAAAGAGTGGAATATCTTTGTACTTTGTAATGCTTTTGTTTGTTGAAATAAAAGAAGGCGCGCCTTTTCCGTAAAAGCTTGCGTCTGAACATTTATATTTAGTTTATAATCCGGTCCATTATGACTTTAGGTTTTTCATTCTCACTTGCTAAACCCTCCTTGGACTTATACAAATATTTGTATTATACAAAACCCAAAACTAGGTAAATCGGTTCAGCCGTTCTCAAGTTCTTAACTGATTAAAAGGGGAGACGTACGAGAAAATGTTCAAAATTAATTTTTTATTGTTTTTTAAATTAGTATATAGTATTTACTATCAAACACCAAAATATTATGACTGTACGTGGTCTGTATGTACCTTTAAAAATTAAATGTCCTAGTGTTGCATAGTAGCACAGTAGCTACATATAGTCTTCCATCAGCTGCCTTGGAACCTATAAAGCCCACCTACCAATTCTTAGCACACCCAGACTTGCTAAAAGATATCTCTATGAAGAGACACAAAACCCAAATGAAAGCCTCAACAGTTTGATATGGAAAAGGTGTCCCAAAACATCATTTGCGTCTTCCATAGTGGTGAAAATTGCTACATTTGATGCTGCAATAGTGTTTAATGATAGGAACGTTGGCAGAAAGAAGGTTACATATCAGTTAGGATATCAACCTGGTGTGTTTATGGAAACAATTTTGCAGAGTATCGACAACATTCGCATCGCTGGTGCAGAATGAGCTATGAAATTAATGCAGAAAGAAGCAAGACAGAAGAGGAATTTAAAAATAAAGGCTGAAGAAGACCAGAATGAGGATACAGACTATGGATATGGGAAGTTCTGACTTAAAATTAAAAGGCAAACTGAATAATACTTATTGTATTTTTAATTGTCTTTCCCCTTAACTTGCATTTTCTACAACTTCAACCCATTTTTCTCTCAGACTACTTCATCTACAGTGATGACATTTAGCACACAGCCTTCTTATGCCACAATGAACATTTTGTTGGTTGTAGAATTTAAGATTAAGCTCCAGATGGAATGTGATGATACAAAATATATTTAATTACTTTAATATTTAAAGTATGCATATGATTAACATTTTTCTAAATTCTATACAGCCTCAATAAGAAATCTAAATCTAACAAATTCATTTTTAGTGTGTTTTAAAATAACATATCAATTTTCAGAAATATAGCATATGTGAATTTTGAAAAAAATGGGCTTAAGTATGTAAATATCTCTGCATATAGAAAAATATGTAGCATTAGTTATAAACAATGGAAAGTTATGGAAACAATTGTGCATATTAACAGTATTATCTTAAATGAGTGTACTAAGTTTCACTTCTCTAACTTGAAAACCTTGGATGTTATGGCTATTTATGTAAGACCCTGAATATTTGCATACAATAAAAAGAGAGATTTGAATAGCCCACCTTTGAGTTTGTTTTGTACTAAAGAAATAAAGAACTGGATGTTATACGTAACTGCTTCATAACGTATTTAGTTACATATTTCAGAAATTTTTATTACATATTCGTGTGCATATTTCTTAAATTCATTCTACCTAAAATCCGCATCCTAGTAATGAGACTAGTATTCCCATCGGGAACCTTTTTATTTAGATAACCTCAAAAGTTGCACTTGCAGTAAAATCAACAACACAACGCGCTCTATACTTACTACACCGTGATAAAGAAATAAAAATACTTCCAGAAATAGTGAACGTGTATGTATCTTTGTGGTGGGCTATTAACAATAATATTGCTGGAAGCCGTATTTTATGAGCAGTAATGGAAACCCGTGGTGCACTGCATTGAAACATACAAATTGAATACTGTATATTACTTTTATTGCTAAATAAACAGCAGTAATCAATAGCCGCATCAAACATTGCATATAATTGCCCGTTTCTCGCGTTTACACGTATAATGCCCCATAATATATAACATGAATTACTCGTAAATGAAATGAAATGGGCTGGTAATGATCCATTTTGCTGAAAGCATGCTGTGCAATGTTATCAGGTGACCTGGAGAATTTGTTTGGATTTTAGGAAGCAAACATTTATTCAGTAACTGCAAATATATCGCTGTAGAATTTGTTTGCACGATATTACGTTATTTGTTTCAACACTGGGATGGACAGTAAATGTTCAGTTCTGATATTAACTTACACAATACAGGTTTAGTTAAGTGTTAGAAAGTGCTACATAACGGGGCTGTTCAACAAAGAAGGATCACATTACCTTTTTGACAACGTACCTTTACTCATCCTCCTAATGTTGATGGTCCTTCTCAAAATGGCCTCCCCTGAATGCGATGCACTTTTCCAAGCGTTTCTGTCAATCTTCAAAGACATGCTGGCAACCATTTCTGAGAGATCCTTCAAAATCGCCTCCGGAGCCTTCACCACTGATTCTGATGACGGATAATACCGCCGACGAAGGGGTTTCTTCAAGTTAGGGAATAGAAAAAAGTCACTTGGGGCTAAATCGAAACTATAGGGAAGGTGAGTGATGCACTTCACGGTGATCTATGCAAGAAATTCAGACAACATTGGCAATATGTGGCCGCAAATTATCGTGGTGCAGCATCCAGCCTGCTTCATGGAAATGTGGCCTTTTGCGCCTGATATGGTGATATGGACTTGCAATGTTTTCAAAATATTGCTGTAATATTATCCAGTTACTGATGTGTGTGCAGGTACAACATGCTGATAAACCATTCCATGAATATCAAAGAATGAAATGATCATAGCTTTCCCAGCAGAAGCAACCACTTTTGCTTTTTTTGGGATTGGTGATGAAGGAGATTTCCACACTGAGCTTTGCTGTTTGCTCTCAGGATCAAAATGATGTAGACAAGTTTCATCAGAAGTGATTACGTTTGATAGAAACTCCGAATCTTCCTCTAACATCAACTTTAACTGCATGTTACCTCCATTTCAGCGCTAGGCGAAACTGAACATGTCTGAATTTTCCTGGGAACCAGAAGTACCAACAATGAAACTACTACGGCGTGTTTGTTTAACATTAAGCTAACAGAATATAATAATGTTGAATTTTAGTGCGAAAAATTATGTCGGTAAAAAATTATGATCATCCTTTATTAAACAGCCCTCGTAATACATGTGCTTAGAGATTGTGGTGACCATATATTCCGTTCTTACTCAACATTCTTTCCTGGAACAACTATAAAAAACAAGGATAAAATAAATGTTGGTAGAGCTGACAATACTGATACTGAAATTAAGGGATGTAATGGATAAATAATCGTAATGCATTTCAAAGGAACATGGTATATTTGATAAAATACGAGCAGATGCATCTGGGTTGAGTAGTTTAACAAAGTGATTGGAGAAAGCGGTTTTTAGAAGGCATTCTAAGTGGATAACACTTGACTCCGTTTGAAAAGGCATTGCTCGGACCCTTAATAAAGGCGTGACCGAGACTATTATATGTTTCAAATGGGAAGGTGTTTGTCCTTGAGCACTACTAGCTGAGCAACCAATCGGCGTCCTGCGGTGTTGTCGTATTGCATTCCCCCTAAGTGGTGTGTGACCAGCGGCAAACTAATCAATCTCTAATAATTACTATTCGCCCTAAGAAAGAAATTCAGATTTTGCAAAAGCTGATCCTTGAGGAAGGAGGGATTAATGTATTTAACATAACCATAAAAACGCCATATTTTTAGCTCAAACTGTTTTCTGAATACAAATAAATAAATTATATACCATTATATTATTACAATGCATTGCGACGTAAGCACTGTAATGAATATCATTATTGGTTGTCATGTATACGTGAACGTATATTTGGAATTACTCAGAACTGAAACGTAAACATTTGACATGACATGGTGAAAGAAATATGTACTTTGAATAAGCCAAGATGTTTGTTAAATTCGATGAGAGGGAACGATAAACTTTTCCTAGTCTGGCAGAACGTGTCTGGTCACATTATATCTTTGTTTATGAATGGTTCGTAATCTCTATTTACTCTAGAGAGTTCAACGCAGCATTATTCAGTTACTCTTCCATGAAAAAGTGTATCAGCTGGATCAATGAGACTCGATCCCCCCTCTCACTTCTGCTAGAACAATCCAATAGAAATAATGTGAGCTGAAATTATGTTGCAAACAGAAATAATATTTTTAAACTGACTGACGTTGAATGACTTATTCACGAAGAAATTGACAAGGAACACAACAAGACTGGGAAAACTGCGTGAGACATAAGATAAACTACAAGAAGACGACTTAAGGAAAGAAATAGCACGTAACGAGAACTTGGAACCTGTCATTATAAATTTTCAGTACTCAGACGATGTAGACAATGACAATGACGAATTATCTCTTAACGTAAATAACATTCACAACTATACGGATGCACCGCTGGTATTTTCGTTTGATTAGAAAAATAAGTAATTCATAAACTATAATTAACATAAAACTAAATATTTAAAACTTTTGCGTAATATACAATGCAATTCTGATTTCAGCAACTGCATTATTATAAAACTTTGGAAAATTTAGTTTACGTTCCATTACCTCTAGCGCCACGAACACTTGCAAGTGTGCGAGAGAGAGGGAAATATAAAAAGAGTAGGGATAACGAGGTGGCAACGGTGAAGGCTCACAGGTGAGAACTCCTCCCGTTTGAGACACATAATAATAATCACAATGGACAAAATAGTCACAAAAGGAATTTTGGTGTGAATAAAGACAGGCTTCGAGAGGTGAAAGTCATACGCAGCTGCAGTGAGGAACACGCAACTTGTGCTGGCGGTCCATTAAGAAAGACACAACTGGTTCTCTCTTCGGTGAAGGCCGACCAGAAACGAGGAGAAAAGGTATATATCGGTTCTTACGTAAATAACGAATTAAGTGTTATTGGGTAGTATGCATTTTACATACGATAACTTTGAACAGTGATATATTGGTAACTCTTGGTGACTGATGTAATGATAAAAAAGAAACAGTCATTAAAGCAATCTGAAACTTGCATTCCATTATCATTAGAATCATCCTTACCCCCATACATATCCACGCATACCCTTTGACGAAACTCTTGCTCTACCCCGAGGATAGGCCACACTGCTTGAAAATTTACTACGTAAGAATAAGCTGCATCAAACTAGTGACCAAAGCGTGCAGCAACCTTTTCCAGTGTATAAGTAAATTGATGTGAAAATAAGTCGGATCAATGCAAAATGAAAATCCGACTAAATGTGATGGCCATAATATGCTAAGAAAATTGTTTACGTAGATTTAAATAAATGAAAGGAGGGGTTTATACTCATTTTTGCATACAGGTGTGCTCTCCTTCGCAACAGATTTCCCCTGTTCTGTATTTAAAAAAAATGGTGGAAGTACCGTATTACATTAAAAGTTATTACAGAATTTTACCAGAACTAAATGCTTATAAACTCCCTGGACACACAATAAAAATAAAAAACATTTCCATCTGCTATAAAATAAGTAGGAAGAGCACAGAGTTCCACAAACAAATTCAATTCAGAGGTTTCATCGGAAATAAATGTTTTTAGACGTGACGATTCCAATAAAATATCTGATATGTGCAGTCGCACGAACTACTCTGTTCATGTACAAACCATCTAATTTGCCAGTCCAGCCTGTCGGTTCAATAATTCTTACTAACAGGTCCTGGTACGTACAGATAGATACATTTTTGAACTGTAATTTATCACAGCACAGAATTTTAAACCAGATAACACGTAGTGCTATGTTGGAACACAATGAATTCACTTCAAAAGTTAATCTAAATGGCGTCCATTTACCGCCAAAGTCTGTCTTTTAAATTAGTCAATGCTTCCAGCAACAATCTTCGCCTGATCAGCTGCACATTTTGCCTAATTCCTCACCTGATCAGCTGCAGTTTTTGCCTAATTGTTCGTCTGATCAGCTGCAATTCTTTCCCAATTCTTCGCCTGATCAGATGCAATTCTTGCCTAATTCTTCGCCTGATCAGCTACACGTCTTGCTTAAATTCTTCGTCTAATCAGCTACACGTCTAGCCTAATTCTACGCCTGATCAGCTACACGTCTAGCCTAAATTCGTCGCCTGATCAGCTACACGTCTTGCTTAAATTCTTCGTCTAATCAGCTACACGTCTAGCCTAATTCTACGCCTGATCAGCTACACGTCTTGCCTAAATTCGTCGCCTGATCAGCTACACGTCATGCCAAATTATTCGCCTGATCAGCTGCACTTCTTGCCTAATTCTTCGCCTAATCAGCTGTACTTCTTGCCTAATTCTTCACCTGATCAGCTGCAATTCTTGGCCAATTCTTCGCCTGATCAGCTACACGTCTAGCCTAAATTCGTCGCCTGATCAGCTACACGTCTTGCTTAAATTCTTCGTCTAATCAGCTACACGTCTAGCCTAATTCTACGCCTGATCAGCTACACGTCTTGCCTAAATTCGTCGCCTGATCAGCTACACGTCATGCCAAATTCTTCGCCTGATCAGCTGCACTTCTTGCCTAATTCTTCGCCTAATCAGCTGTACTTCTTGCCTAATTCTTCACCTGATCAGCTGCAATTCTTGGCCAATTCTTCGCCTGATCAGCTGCAATTATTGGCCAATTCTTCGCCTGATCAGTTGCACTTCTTGCCCAATTCTTCGCTTTAACTCTTCAAGATCTCTTGGTCGATCCTTGCAAACCCTCCACATCAGATACCACCACAAGAATAAGTTTAGGTTGTTCACATCATGAGATCCATGTTTTAAGTAATTCACCTCCTGGCTTCCATAATGTGCTGGGGAGTAAATGAATGTGGGTTTTCTTCCACCGATGATAAAACATCAAGAGCTATATCGCAATCTGTAACTCATTTTGGCCCTTCCAGAGTTTGCTTTATTTTTAACACTTCCAATTTCATTGAATTTTTCAAAAGTTCTCTTTCCGTTGAATGAGTAATCCTTTCTTATGAATGCATTTCAATAAACAAGACACAAACCTCTTCTTGGGTACTCCTCCTTTCACCATATCCCATTATTACTATTTCAATTCGTTATCTTTCTGTACGTTGTGCCATTACTTTCAGGAAGAATTTTCAAAGCAATAAGCACTGTGGTCCTTATTAGTTTAATTTTTGTCTGTATTTACTCAATCCAAAGCCACATAATGAAGTAGCCTACTTTATTGTTTAACCTGTAACCACTATGTTGCAATATTTGTAACACAAATGGTATGGTGGGGTCAGCAGGAACCCATTTCATTTTTGAAAATTATGGAGGATGAGGGATGATAAATCGTAACAAAACTAAACATAAATGTAATATTCCGTTATATTTAGAGATTAATTAGGCACAAACGACATTGTAAACCTCTGCATGCATGTCTACAGGATCGTTTTTACCGTATAAGTAAAATTCATTATGAAAATGATGACAGTTTTATGAATCGCCTATTTTGAATCAAACTACATGATTTACTTTGTAAAAAAGGTGTGAAGTATGAAATTAAAGATGAATAGTAACTAATAAAAAGCAATCCTCACAAATACATCTTGTGGATTCACAACATATTGGTGCACTGCAAGTTACACAACATATTTTTGTTTTCCTATCTTTTGTTCTAGGGCATTTTGTACATCTAACCCGTTTTGTTGTGACTCCTAATTGCTTGGGAATTTAACATTTGAGCATCCTGACAATGCTACTTCTTAACACACGAAGGAGATGTGGAATACTCATCCTTCTCTGTAGAAATGGTTCAACTGGCTGCCATGACAGAGACTGGGTGAACTCAAAGCGTCATTTTTTTATGGTTTTCCATTTATGATGAATGTATTACAAATGCATTCAGCATGGAAATGTTCAGCATTGTGTATAAAATAGCAAGATGCCACATTTTACAGCGTCTATTGGTCTCGTAAACCATACATTTTTCTTCAAGTGCATCTATTCCTTCTTTTGTGACATTGTAATACTAAATTATATCAGTACTCAGTTACCATTTCTTTATCGCCCCATCTTGTAATTATTTCTCTAGCTCTGAATCACTGTCATGAACACTTTCATAGTATGGGTAACATCCATTCTTCAAACTGTGTGTCATCAGCTTTCATTTGCTTCTGTGAAGTTGGCACCTTCTGTATGTCATGCCATGTGGTGCTGGCTGGCTGTATATAGCCAGAAGGTTTTTGCTGCGTGCCCACCCGTTTAGGGTTTTACCGCAGGTAAGGTATTCGATACGGGATTTTGTAGGATGGATTGGTGTAGGTTTTGAGGTTGATGAATTTTGTGAGGTTACAATTATTGTACCTTCAGGGTGAAATCACAGGATGCAATACCCAGCACCCTGGTATTTTTAATTTAGTTTGCGTTGGGGAGAATTTTGTTGCCAAACAACTTAGGAGAGTTATGTGGAGCTCAGCTTTAGCTGCTGTTAGGATTTGCTCCTGGGATATCTTCGGTGCCCGCATGCCATGCGGGGGACCTGGTGTTGTCTAGAACGGCGTCTAGTGGGGTCATTATCTCCCAGTGATCTAAAACGGGCGCTTCTATGAGTTTGTACAGTGTCGTAGAATTTTTTTGCCTGGCGCCTAACTTCGTCCTCCACGTATGGAAGTCCCGAGGCTTCGTGAAGCAGCCTGGTAGGAAAATAGCGACCCACAGAATAGATAGACCGTAGCCCTCTATTCTGTGCACGTTGAAGCCATACCAACCAGCTATCTGCGGCCATGCCCCAGATCTCGCAGGAATGTGGCATCAAGGGGATCACCAGCACTCGGAAGAGGTACAACCTCAAGCCAAGCGGCATCGAGCTTGAATCCAGCATAGGATACAGGGAAGCGATAGCTCCCTGTACCCTTGCCGCTAGGTTTCTGATGTGTTGGCGAAAGGTTAGTCCTCTATCCAATGTTACTCCAAGGTATCGGACAGTTAGTCCACTCTATCCTTCGACCTCGGAAGCTGAAGTTGGGGCTCTGTCTGTAACAACATACCATACAATATAATGCATTTTGTTTGTGTAAGCTGTTGACATTTCCTCCTGAAAAATACCGCAATACGATGACATACTTGCGTTATCAGCATGATAAGGTTACCCTGACTCCACTAACGAGAAAAACAACTGCTAATGATGTGTACGCACTCTTTTCACAACAACCTCAACGCTCAACAACTTAAAGCATACTGTCTGAAAGGTACTGACAACCACAGCGCCACGGTGCGGAGAAATTAGGTTTCAAATGGAAAATAGTTTTAACCGGGGTGCTCCTGACCCCGCCATACCGGTTACGGGTTCATTCAAAGCTTACTCAATTTGAAGTAATGGTGCGTTTTCCTTTGCTCAGTACACATGCGGTATGGTCCTTATAAATTTAAATTGGTGTCTGAAAGGGTATTTGTTTGTACGTTCTGAGACTTGAGGACTGGAGGAGTGCAGAAAAAAGAGATGTTGCCAATTAACAAAAAAGAAACTCACCCTTTATTTGTAATTATAGTTATTTTACAGGCATTGTTGGCATGGTATGATAAAATCTAGATTTAAAACTTAATACCTGTGAAACTAATATATTATGTACTAGATTTAAGACCCGCTATCGTTGATATGAAATATGTACATGTACAATGATCCATTCCCTTAAAACAAATGTCGGTTTCCATATTCGATGGGGGCACTACCAGTTAGGTACCCAAGTAATAGACACAATTACCCTGCTAGTTGTATTGTTTGGAAAGCGATGGATATCCGATTACAGAAAGTGAATCGACAAAGCATAAACGCACTCTGAATGAGCAATTTCCCTTGTGTGTTTTAGTTCTTATTGACATTGCTAGGTGGGGCTGGAAAGCTTATTGAATTATCACTCTGTGACAAGACTTCGCAAATGATCATTAGCTCATTCGTTTAATGTACCGTCAAAATTAAATTTTCGGATTATTCCCGAAGTGAATTCATTTGTTCTACAGGCACAGAGGCCTGCCTATGCGATGTTTATGAACACGACGTGTTTCACCTGTTTAAAGTAACAATAACTCTAAAAATTGTACCGATATATCCAAAATAATATGAGATAATGCTGGGCAGGAAACTCTGAAAGTTAACTACTATTCAAACTACTGAATTACAGTAACTAAAATTAAACAGATGCAATCATTTCAGCGGGAAAACATTTCTGAAACACTTTGGGTATTTTTAAAGAAAATAAGGCACTAAACTTGGTTTAACTCAACGTCTGACACGAAGCTTTCTCCCAACAACTTTTACAAAAATCTTATCGAACATTGTATCTCTCAGAAGTGCCTCAAACGAATTTGATAATATTACGATCAGTTTAAATGTAATCCTTTTAGGGCAAAGGCCTCCTCCCTTTGCCTTGTGTAGCTGCTACGGTCTTATAACGGCGCACTTCCCTATCCTTAGCACTATCATTGTTTACTTCACACACTTAAAAATACATTATTGTTGTACACATTTAGCTATGATAGACACTTTTAGTTTAAAACATCTGACTAGCTTCTTGTTCCAGTGTCCTACATATGGCTCTGTTCTTCTGTGACCACTGTGTGCCTGCCATCTTTTTGAAGCTATATGCCGAACTCATCTTTGGTCTCCCTGTCGTTCGGCCCCGTCTCTGGAGTCCCACATTGTCTACCATTCGTTGCGTCCATCGAAGGTGGTGCATTCTGGCGACATACCCTGCATATCTCCATTTCAGCTGTTACGGTGAGGCCACGTTGATCATGCCTGTCTTTTAGACAGTTTGGCTCTCACCAAGGCGGCCCGGGTTCGATCCCAGGTGACCGCAAAGTGAGATTTGTGGTGGACAACACGGCGCTGGGGCGGGTTTTCTCCGGGACCTCCGGTTTCCCCCGCCATCTCCTTCCACCGGTGCTCCATCTCCATCTCATGTATCATTAGTGTCACCGCCTGCGGTGCCGTATGTAGTAAAAGCGGGCGTTAAACACTACACATTTCATTTTCCTGTCTTTTAGAGCTAAGAAAGGGAAAAGTGTAATATAGCAAGCGTCAGGTAAGCCTACCGCTACAGCCTGCACCCCGTTTACCGGCAATCTATCCGGCAGAACCAGCAAAATTTTCGCCTAATACAACATTAGGACCATCCACAAGCCACCTCCGAGGATTAAACATCTGTTGAGACCAGTGAAAGGCAAATTGGACTTCAAGATTTTTTTTCTCCCCCTCCCCTAAATTTACGTCCTCCAACGTTTAGTCATATCGGACGATGAGTGGAATGGATGAAATGATGCTCCCAGGGTCCATAGAGCTTAGAGTTACCCAACATTCGTCTTTCAGGATACGGGAAAACCCCGGAAAAACCTTATAGGGTTAACTCACCCTGACAGAGATTCGAACTCGGGACCTCTTGAACGTGAGGCAGACATGCTACCATCTACGCTACCGAGGCGGGCGGACATTCCAAGTTCTGGGAATGTACCACATTCCATGTGAATGTGCGACACCGTATATAGGACAAACCAGAAGGACTATCGCTACCAGAACAAACGAACATAAACGGAGCATTCGTTTAAGCAACCTGAGAAGTCTGGGCTCGCACAGCATTGCCTTTTAACGCTCATAGGGAGACGACCATCTTGGCAATATGCAACAGTTACTGGGAGCGGAGACTTAAGGAAGCTTTGGCCATTTTCTCTGAAAGGAGTACGCTTAATCGTGACCCTAGATTTCCGTTCCGCTCCTCTTGAAAACCGGCCTAAAAATGGAAATCGTTGGACTTAAAAAGCACAGATCTATACAGCTTGGTCATCAAGATAAGTAGATAGGTTTCTTTGACCCGATTAATTTTCTATACTCACGCCATCTCCTGACCTGGCATTTAATTTACTGAAAACAGTCTTTTGTTTAGTGATGCGAGTATTGATAGTTCTGTCTAAGTTGATATTTGTGTAATATGCAGTACATTTTGTGGTTATAACATTTCTTAAAATATTATGATGATGGAGGCGGTGTACGCTCCCGAACCGTCAATTCCTAATCGTCTTTTCACCTGGCTTGTTTCCCAATAAGATCTTGAACGTTTTATTTCATAAACTAAGAAAAGTTTGGGGTCCATAAAGGCAGAATATCTTTTAGATATTTACAGCTATACATGCCTTGAAATACATAATACACGTTAAACATTCAGAAGGGCAATTCTCACTGTCAATTTTAAGATATTTCTAAACTATTGTGCTTCACCATGTTCCCTTTTTAGAAAAAGTTCCACAAAATGTGATTTCCATGCAGTACTTTAGAATTTGACCAAAATGCACGCAACAAAAACTATTCTAGATGTATTTTATCTTTCGAATAGTTTTGGAGCTAATACTTTCCCAAAATGAATAAATCTAAAAGAAGAAATGGAAATTGTAAATAAAAGAATGAAAAATACTTTTGAACTATTGATAAATTTGATAAAACACTACCATATGAAGTTTATAATAAAGAACTTCCTTAAAATTCTTATTTAGACTCTCTCAAAAAGTTAAGTCCCTTGGTGTTATGCAAAGGAAAACGACAAATTCGTAACTGACACATTCTGCTTCCGAAATAAAATCTCCTTGTCCACACTTCCCTTATATCAAACTTCAACTGTTATCTAAAGCACGTACTAACCCAGGGATAACAGGCCGCATCCGACGTAGGACATGTTTAGAAAATGCAAAAAGGACCTTCATTAATATTCCAACTAAGGAAATGACCAAAATGGGGAGGAAGGGAGGAGTTTAGACCTTTGGTACGAGGCGTGTACGTAAAATAAGGTCTCCGATTTTATTTAATATAGAAGACATGTTTAATGTCAATGAATGTTACATTGATAGAAAGGCGGAACCTACAGTTATTTTTCAACGTAATCACTATTGTGATCGATGCACTTCTGCATGCGCTGTGGCAGTTTTTGTATACCCTTGTCATAGCACTTTCCCGCCAAGTTGCGCAGGTAGCGCTCAACCTCGTTTTTCAAATCATCGTCGGTCTGGAAATGTGTTCCACCCAGGTGTGACTTCAACTCAGGAAACAGATGATATTCACTAGGTGCTAAGTCTGGACTGAAGGGGGGATGGGTGAGGATGTCTCATCCGAACTGGGCCAGGAGATCAGCTGTTGCATGTGCATTATGGGAACGAACGTTGTCGTGATGAAAAATCTCTCCCTTTGTCAGCATTCCCCTCCTTCGATTTTGAGTGGCACGTCGCAACTAGTAGCTAGCGGCGTTTATTGTTGTGCCGGTAGGCATAAACTCGCACAACAATACACCATTTCTGTCCCAGAAGACACTGGCCATTACTTAGCCGGCAGAAAATATATGTTTGAACTTTCGCGGCTTCGGTGAATTAGAATGCCGCCACTGACGAGAACGTTCTTCAGTTTCTGGTGTTGTGTAGTGCACCTAGGTTTCATCGCCAGTGACACCTGAATCCAGCAATTCCTCACACTGTTCTGCAGAGCCCTCAAGGAATCGGTGGGCCATTTCAATACGTTGCTGTTTATGGTCTTCGATGAGCATTTTGGGGACCCACCTCGCACACACTTTGCGATAATGCAAATATATGGTCAAAATCTTGTCATTTGTAGTCTTACTGGCTTCAGGGATCAGTTCGTACAGCTCGCGAACTGTCACACGTCGATCTTTAAGTATTTCTTGCTCCACCTTTGCAATTGTTTCGGCTGAAATAGAAGGCCGACCAGAAAGTTATTCCTCTTGGACAGCTGTACGTCCGTCTTTAAACTCTCTGACCCACTTTCGCACGTTTTAGATGTCCATACACTGTGGCCGATAGACTTCCCATAACTGACGATGAATTTCAATGGGGTTAGTGCCCTTGACACTCAAAAAACGGATCACTACACACAACTCGACTTGGCGGCGGAAGTATCAGGAAGGTCCATCGCAAACGGCTGCCCAGCCAAGACTATAGGTCGCAACGGATTCCTTGTGGTGGAGATTCGAAGGTTAGAAACAAAGCTACACGCCAGTGTTGCCCGATCTCGCGTAATAGCTTTCCTCACGTCATCAGCGCCTTGGAGACCTTATTTTACAGACACACCTCGTTTAAGGAAGAGTGAGTTTGTGGTGTTTTAGGGCCCGTCGACAACGAGGTCATTTGGGTGCGTCGTATAAAGAAGAGAACTGTTAACGTGAACTACACACTTTATTTAGCAGATCTACATTCGCCATAGAGTCGCGACAAAAGACTGTAGTGAGTAGATATTAGAGACGGCGTGGTCTTCTATCTCCCACATCCTACCAAACACTACAGTTGTAAATGAGATGCTGAAAGATTAATATAGAATGAAAATAATTACTTAATGAATGAATACTAATACTGCACACAGCTATAAGTTTTTGTGTATTATATAATTCCAAATAACTAAGTTAACTGCAATTAACAAGAATCACAATCCGGTAATTAAACTACTGTCCTCGACAGCTGTGCGAAACGTGTTTCTACTATTTTCAAGAATTATCTAGTAAGTATATTCATTACAAAATGCTACACACAGATTTTCTGTTGAGAGGCCATTCTTTCAGGGGTTAAATAAACAATATCTTGTATTACACCGTTGTGATTACATAGCTTTCTTTACTGTTACTGGTTCGATATAAAATTGATAATCGATTCTAAAATTAATTTTTAATGAGCTAGGGACTTAAGATTTTTAACTTAGCTCAGAAATGAATAAAATGCAATATTAATTAATTTAAGGAGAATCAACCCCACGCCATACATCCCTTTACATTAAAACACTTTTAAAGTAACTGCACCAAGAGGTACAGACTTAAAACTTTAAATGTAGCTTAGAACTGGATTACAATGAAATATTAATACGTTTTCAAGACAGTCTACGCCAAACAGCTTCTTAGATAGAAAAAGGTTCCATAATTTTTATTTCTGCTAAACAAGAGAATTTTAAAGTAAGCTTACAACGAGCTGGACTCTAAACATTTTAACCATAGCTTAGAAATTGTATGACGAAGCAAAATTAACTCCAAACTACCTTAAAAATAGTAGTTTTTGAGCATTTTGACGTCTCAAACATGCTGTAAAGTTAAGTAGCACGCGTTTAAAATATTTTACGAATTTTCTGAGAATGTCCCTGGCATTCTTTACGTTCTGTGTGTCTTTTAATTGAATGGTGAATGCAACTTGCACCAAGTACAGTGCGACCCATATAAACCTGAACCACTTCAATAGGCCACAATTTCCCTTTGAAAGCTACTAGAGTGTAAACATTTGTTTAAATGATCTCAGTGACTCTGGGAGAACTGACAACGCTGACAACATTTTTGACAGTTGACAGTCTCAAATGTGCAGTCATAACAGCAAAATGCACTACGCCATACGAGAGCGTGTTTAAATTTTGAAAACATATTGGAAGACAGATTCCTTTTAAACAACACAACGGGAATTTCGAAGAGAATTTAATGTCAGCGATGTTCCGACAAAGGCAAAAATTTTATCGCTTGTAAGATATCTGGAGACAACTGGTTTACTCATTAGTGAGAGTGGAAAACATAGACCGCCATTGAATGAAGAGACTGTTACAGATGTTCGTAGAAGGCTATTGAATTCTCCAAACAAATCTTTGCTTCGATTGAGTCATGAATCAGGGTATTCATATAGAACATGTCAAAGAGCTGAGAAGAAATCGGGATTACGACCTCACAGAGTGCAACAACTGAAAGAAGCAGATTATGATAAACGAATCAGTTACTGTCGATGTCTTCAGAGTGCTCTTATTCCACGGCCAGACATTCTCTCCATAAAGTGGTTTACAGATGAGACATGGTTTCATCTCTCAGGCTATCTAAACACACAAAACACCAGACTATGGGCTGCTATAAACCCACAATTGGTCACAAAACACCACTTCATTGTGAATAGTTTGGAGTATGGTACGCGGTGTCAGCTTCCAAAGCCGTTTTCCCATTTTCTTTGCTACGACTGTAGACTTTGAAGTTTATAAGGGTATCTTCAAAACATTTGTGGAGCAGCTGGATGGTATCAAATTGAGAGAGGTTATTTCCAGCAAGATGGACCAGCGTGCCATACATCTAATGACACCACTGAACTTGTAACCAGTTTCTTTGATATTCGAATAATCTCAAAAGGTGTGTGGCCTCCAGATCCCCTAAACTAACGTAACCTGATTTTTTCTTGTGGAGGTATCTTAAAATAGAGTGTACAAGATTAGGCTACGGACAATTGCTGTTCTCAAAGAATTCATTCCAACCGAAATAAGTAACATTGACGAGCATACTCTCCGTAAAACTTCAGAGAATATGGTGAGACGAGGGCAAACATGTATAGATCCTGGTGGAGGACACTACCAACATTTTCTCTGAAATGTAAATTGTGTATTATATTCCCCGAAAGTTGCACGTGAGTCCTATTATTGGTTCAAAGGTTATGGCCTTTGAAATGGTGTAGGTTCATATGGATCGCACTGTATTATTGTATCTATTCTTCCTTCCGTTATTATAATTGGCACCCAATATTTAGTTGTGATAGTAGCATTTATCACCGTGAGGCCTCTGAACCCTAAGTGTAATAAACATTCTAATTGTAATCTTCATTTTGCTCAAATCGTTTCCTCATTCCACTACCTTTGATCATTTAAAATATTCCACCAATCAGTTATCTTATTTATCCTGCCAAACAAGCGCTAAGGAACAATATATTTGAGGCTGGTAACCAACAAAATGTACGCCCACCTCCATAACGAAGGTGGTAGCGTGCCTGCTTCACATTCAATCTGTCTTCAAATCTACCAGGGTAGGTTATTTGGATAAGGTATCTCAGGGTTTCTTGTTATCCTAAAAGATGAATATCTGGTAACCCTAAGTTCCATGTAACCTGTGCTCATCTGATCATTTCATTCATCGTCCGATATGACTTAACGTTGAAGGCTTCCCCCTATCCTGAAAGATGAAAGTCTGGTTCTCTAAGCTTTATATACCATGTACTAATTTGAACATTACTTCATTCATCGTCCGATATGTTTTAACGTTGAAGGTTCTCCCTTATCCTGAAAGATGAATGTCTGGTAATGCTAAGCTCTATGTACCCTGTACTCATTTGAGCATTTCATTCATCGTCCGATATGACTTAACGTAAAGATGAATGATGAATATCTGTCTAAGCTCTATGTACCCTGTCCTCGTTTGATCAATTCAATGTCTTAACGTTGGAGGTTTTTCCTTATCTTTACAGATGAATGTCTCGTAACTTTAAGCTCTATGTACCTCGTACTCATTTGAACATCACTACATTCATTGTCCGATATGACTTGACGTTAGAGGTTTTTCCTTATCCTGAAAGGTGAATATCTGGTTACTCTAAGCTCAATGTAACCTGTACTCATTTGAACATTTCATTCATCTGCAGATACGACAGAACGTTGGAAGCTTTCCTTTATCTGAAAGTTAAATGTCAGGTAACTTTCAGATGTATGTATCCTGTACTCATTTAAATATTATTTCATTCATATTCCGATATGACTTATCGTTGAAGGTCTTCGCTTATCCTGAAATACGAATGTCTGGTAATGCTAAGCTCTATGTACCCTGTACACATTTGAGCATTTCATTCATCGTTCGATAAGGCTTAACGTAAAAATGAATGATGAATATCTGCTAAGTCTAAGCTCTATGTACCCTGTCCTCGTTTGATCAATGCAATGTCTTAACGTTGGAGGTTTTTCCTTATCTTTAAACATGAATGTCTGGTACCTCTAAGCTCAAGGTACGCTGTACTCATTTGAACATTTCATTCATCTGCAAATACGACCTAACTTTGGAAGTATTCCCCTATCCTGAAACATGAATGTCTGGTAGTTCTAAGCTCTATGTGTGTGTACTCATTTAAACATCATTTCATTCATCATCCGATTTGACCTAACGTTGGAGTATGTAAACTAAAAGAAAATGATGTCCCCAGTTAAGGGACACGTGTCATAGTTACAAGGAAGAGACTTTAGATGTTCAATGAAATGTGAACGCTGTCGTCAAAGGGGTAGAGCTCTGTGAGGGAACCCGAGGTAACCATGAAGCTGTTGCTCATTAAAACTATTCTTAATTAAGACAACTTTGTTTGCATGCCGAAGCCCGTACGTCACCGCTTCTACCCTCTCCCATTAAGTCTTTATCATAATTGATTCCCTATAACATCATCCTTCACTGCCTTCTTTTATTTACATAAGTTTCCTTTGAAGGTGAGTGAAACCTAACAAGTTCGTAAAGAAACAAAAAACTGTCGAGTGGGTACGAAAACTGTTTTTAAGATGTCGTTAACTACCATCAGTGATAAGGTCTTATTAATAAATACTATACAGTTAATCTTGCCTAAACCAAGCTCTGTTTTGCCGGAAAGCTAGCAAAACGGAAAATAAATTTAGGAACTATTTCCTATGTAGAATTGTAGTCTAAGCCGGAAAACTGCCTAATTCGGAAACGTAAATACCTTTCGGGATCCGTTTGCGTAAATAACCCGATAATTATGTGTAAATAACTTTGCGGGCAACTTACAGATATATTATTTTATCTTGACAGGAATCCTGCGCGGTAGGGATGAGTAACAACTGTGGTAGGGATAGTGCACCTATCGCTACAATGCGTCTCACGCGTAAGATTACGAGAGGGGAGGGCGCTGCATAAGGTGTCTGAAACAAATGCCATTCTCAAAGCCAGTTTTGCAGCTCTTATAAACTGAGTTGTAATTCTTACTATGGTAGTAATCTCCACGCTTTTGTTGGATCTTAAATAGTACATAGGCATTTGGAACAAAATCCTGTTCTCCTCCAGCAGGCATGATAAACAACTGTCGGCCTTTCAATATCACTGCAGAGTCCCTGTAACGTATTTTACTCCAGGCATATGGTCCAGTATGTGCTGTATTTATATAAGTTTCATCCATATAAACTATATAAACTTCACTTCTATATCTCCGAATATTTCGTAAATACTTAAGCCTTTTTGCACGTATGGTGCGATGTTCGATTAAAATCTGTCTGTCACGCTTAGTGTTTCTTTTTTTCAAATAATCCTAGCTTCAAAAGAACTCTTCTTAATGTTCAGACACTGCCTTGGAAGTCAGTAGAATTTTTAATCTTCATAAGCACTTTCTTAAAAGTTGGTCTTTGTTTTTGTGTGCTTTAAAAATTATTCATAGTTCGCCTGACTACTTCTGAATTACAACATCCAAATTAGATTTTGTGCATGTTCTTAATCTTTGTTTACTGAGCATAGAGAAGGACGTTGTTGCACTGGCACCAATGGCTTTTATTTCCTTAATAACTCTCCTAAACTGCTTTCAGACACAACTGTTGCCTCAGATACCCTTCCCCAGATTTTTATAGCTGACCCAGACCATTGTTTCTGTTTTATAAATTTATCGATATTGGTTATTACTTCTCGTGTTTTAAATGTAGCACTTTATTTCCTAATGTGCTCCTAGGAGGCGTCATTTATAAATGCTCTCTTGTAACCAGGAGACAAGCAAATTTTGAAACAAGCTGTAGTGTTACCGAGTAACTCTGCACGTGTTTATTTGCTGGCAACTGGTACGCAACTGACCTGCCCTCCCCTCCAGTTGCAACCGTTCTGAACTGGACTCGGCCAGATACCACTGCGCATCGCTCTCCACTTTTCAAGATGAAAAAATGCATCTGCAGTTACACCGAAGTTCTATGAAGCTTAAAGTCATACACCGTAATCCTTGGAGGAAAAGGGAAAACAAATCATTAGCTGTCTCAACTCTGACACACATTGTAAGGGTACAACTGTTTTGCAGTGTCTTCATTCTCAGTTTCGTTGTTACAAGTGATCAAGTACGAGTGGAAGAAAGCTGTGAACTTAGGTGGCTTTTAAAAACAAATGTGTGCAAAAATTCAGTAATATGTGTTATAAATATATGAGATTATCGCTGGAGGGGAAATTGAGGTAACTGAAGATCACGAAAAGAACAAAAGTCCAGCTAAAGAATTAACTCTGACTAAAGAGAACAACAGGGAATGTGAAATCATGACAGAATCTACAGAGTATGACAAGCTACATCGCGGCGTAGTGGAATGGTTTGTCAACGCACGCGTTTACGGAATTCTCATTCCTGGATCATTGCTTCAGACTCAAGCTTTAGAGACAAAAACAAAATCAGGTAAAGATAATTTCAGAGTGCCCGCCTCGGTAGCGTAGATGGTAGCGTGTCTGCCTCACGTTCAAGAGGTCCGGAGTACGAATCTCGGTTAGGGTGAGTTACATGCACAAACATTGTGACTTTGTGGGTTCGTAGAATAAAAAGGCCGAATTACAGAAATTAAATATCTCCTTTATTTTCGTAGAAATACTCTTACTGATTACAGCAGCATTACGTTACCTACACCATCAGTCTACCAAGGTTGATCACAATAACAAACACTGAGAGCAGATTACATCCCTAGCTTTCCTCACAACACAGCTGACTGTCTCTCATTTCACAACACTGTTTCACACTAACTTGCAGCCCTTTCTGTTTACAACTGTCCTGCTGGTGTGTCATAATCCCTTATATATCACATTAATGATTACCGGACTGTTCTGTCAATCACTGGATGTTTCTGGAAAACAAGGCATCTAATGACGTAATCCAAATATTCTATCACATTCCAGAGGCGTAACTTAATCTATGCCGGCGAGGCCTTTACCTCAGTTATCGCTGCCCGCCAGCGCTTGTTTACACTAAACACGCTATCATTAACTGCTTAGCAAGGCTCATTATTACCATAAAACTTTATCCGCCGACTGCTTTCTTATTTGTGCCGAAACTTTTATGCCTGTTTCCGTGACAATATTTTAGCCCGCCTCGATAGCGTAGATGGTATCATGTCTGCCTCACGTTCAAGAGGTCCCGAGTTCAAATCTCGGTCAAGGCGAGTTACCTGAATAAGCTTTTTCCGGGGTTTTCTCATATCCTAAAAGACGAATGTCGGGTAACTCTAAGATCCTTGGACAATGGGCACATTTCAGCATAATTTCACCCATTACATTCATCGTCCGATATGACTTACAAAGTTGAAGGACGTAAATTACATAAAAAATTGAGAGCTTTTTATGGATGGCTCGAGAGTTTCAAACATCGCCATAACATTGTTTTGACTGCCGTGAGTGGTGAAGCAAATGATGTTGATATGCAGACATTTGCAGATTGGAAAGGAACAATTGAAAACTAGCAGAGAAACCAAGCGATAAACTACAATCATTGTAGGTAAGTTCAAAATATTATTATTTACAGTTCATTGTATGTTATTCTTTATCGTAAACCTGTGTGACTTTGCCATAATTTCTTTGTATTCAAACACAAGACGGAATCCTGTGTAAATGAAACATAAATGCCGGAACGATCGCGTTTTAATCACAAGATCCTTTGTGAAGTTGGCCAAATCGTCATCCATTTTGGTCTGGGATGGTTTGGTAATGTGCTAACCTCTATTCCCGGGATTGTGTGTTCAAATACAGGAAGGACGATGAACTGTTTAACAGTTACGCCAAGTCATCCACAAGAAGAGGACTTCTGAGGACTTTCACAGAAGGTCCATTTCTCAGCAAAAGTTTTAACTGTACGATTAATCAAAAGTGTCATAGTTAAATTAACTCTGTCTTTTCGTAATTTGTCATGTTAGTTTAGTTTTGGGTAAATAGTGACAGTTGAAAAATATTTAAGTTTCACACTTGGAAGGTGACAAACATGGGTGCATTTTCGGTAAAATCTGGTATCTAATATGAAAATGGGATCCAATACTTCCCACGACTTCTATAAATTGTAACAGAGAGAGTAAATTAGAGTGTGGTACAGACTTCGGTTATGGTTTCCTCACACCAAAAGAAGGAAATAATTTCACAAGAATGCATGTCCCATAATCCTTTGCTTTCTCGTTAGGTGTTCAACACAGTGGTACACTTATAACACACAAAATTCTTAATAAATGCTTTAAATGTCTTCCTCTTGCTTCTATGCATGACTTACTAGTCGAATCATGGAATGTCGCACCCTTTAAAAAACTCCGGGATGGTGGTGAATGGTTTCGCACGCTTCCATGACACGTCGATGAAGCGTTTCTGCATGTGGGATGGCAGCTCCATAAACCAATGAGTTAAGATGCCCCAGGAAGTAACATTTCACAGGATTGAGGTCAGAAGATCGTGGAGGCCATGGAACTGGTCCTCCTCTGCCTATCCAATGGCCAGGTAGATATCAGTCAGTGCATCTATAATATTACGACGAAAATGTGCCAGAGCCCCATCATGCATAAGCCAATTGTTTTTCCGTACTTGCAGCAGCAACTTTTCGTGAAGTGCAAGAGCTGTTCAATAAAGAGTGATCATAACTTTTTACGGTCATAGTTTTTGCACTAAAATTAAAGCTTATTATATTCTGTTAGCTAAATGTAAAAGAAACACGCCGTAGTAGTTTCTTTGTTAGTACTCCTGGTTCTCCCCTGTGAGAACCAGGCAAGTTCAGACATGTTCAGTATCACCTACCGCTGCAATAGAGGTAACGTGCAGTTAAAGTTGATGTTAGAGGAACATCCTGTGTTTCTTTCAAACGTAATCACTGCTGATGTAACTTGGCTACATCACTTTTATCCTGAGAGCAAACAGCAAAGCTCAGTGTGGGGACCTCCTTCATTACCAACCCTCAAAAGAGCAAAAGTGGTTGATTCTGGTGGGAAGGTTATGTTCATCTCATTCTTTGATATTTATGGAATGCTTTATCAGCATGATGTACCTGCACATATATCAGTAACTGGACAAAACTACAG
Organism: Mantis religiosa; assembly: GCA_030765055.1. Classification (NCBI taxonomy): domain Eukaryota; kingdom Metazoa; phylum Arthropoda; class Insecta; order Mantodea; family Mantidae; genus Mantis; species Mantis religiosa. Next base: position 58,011,984 of record CM060960.1, on the reverse strand, counting down.
TGATGTCCTGAAAACATTGCAAGTTCATATCAGGCGCAAAATACAACATTTCCGTCAAGCAGGCTGGATGCTGCACCACGATAATGCGCGGTTGCATATTGCCAATGTTGTTGCTGAATATCTTGCAAAAATCAACGTGAAGTGCATCCCCCACCCCCTCTGTAGTCCGGATTTAGCCCCATGTGACTTTTTTCTATTTTCTAACTTGAAGAAACACCTTCGTGGGAGTCATTATCCGTCATGAGAAGCAGTGGTGAAGGCTGCGGAGGCGATTTTGAAGGATCTCTCAAAAAATGGTTTCCAGCATATCTTTGAAGACTGGCAGTAACGCTGGGACAAATGCATCGCAATCAGGGGAGACTATTTTGAGAAGGACCTTCAAAATTATGAGGTTGAGTACGGCTACGTTGTCAAAAAAGCGTGATCATTCTTTTTTGAAGAGCCCTCGTAGGTCGGGAAGAGTGTGCTGGATAAAGTCCCTGTAGACAGTACAAGTAAGACGTGTTGATGAAACGTATGGACCTACCAGACAGACACATATAATGCCAGCCCACCAATTCAGACTAAACTGTTGCTCATGTTCAACCTGAAGATCACATGAGGATTACGATCTGCCCATACGTGTACCTTGTGGAAATTAGTAATTCCATCTCTCCCAAATGTTGTCTCGTCTCTAAACAAAACTGACAAGACAAACAATGGATTGGCTGTTTGTGCTACAAACCGTCAGAAAGAGTTATCCCGTGATGGATAATGGGCAGGCGAAAGGCTCTGCACACGCTCAATATGTTATGGTTACCGGAGCCGCTCGTGGAGTACTCTCCGGAGTGTCACGTGTGATAAACCTGATGCCACAGCCAATTGTCTTGCACTGATACCTGGGTCGTCTTCGCGTTCCGGCGTATGAACAACTCTTGGTTTTCCTCGATCGATAGTCCGTGGTGTAACGGTTCCTGTCTCAGCAAGGCGACGATCAACAGCGACAGAGGTTGGATGACTCGGTTTTCTTCGGTCTGGAAACTGCATCTGATAGAGCGGTGCAGCCTCGCGTCCATTGCCATTCGCGCGACTAGACATAAAAATCAGGTCTGCCTGTTCAGGATATGAATATACAGCCATGGTGAACGAAACACCTGCAGTTAACTCGCTAAAGATACACAATTGAAACGCTGAAGACAGGCTGATTAAAACGACAAGCGTAAGCAAATCTCCATGGCAACACTTCGTCATCTACCGTATGAAATACAATGGGTGCATAAAGAAATAAGGTTTTGAGGTTGGAACCCGAAGGCAGCTGAACTCAAACTTTCATTGTGACAGGAATAAATGACGCGAAAAGCAAGAATCATGGGACATATGTTTTATGAGCTTTTTCTCTTCTTTTGGTGTGAGGAAACCATACCTTAAACTTATAAAAATATTTCCGAAACATCCTGTATATATTAGAAACAATGTCCAAATGTAGAATCTTTCAACAATCTGCTTTTAAGGCCCAGAAGCTGTCAGGAGTACATTTTCTAGTTGATTTTGAAGTAATATCACGCATATATTTACGTACAATAGCAAAATAAATATTCATTAAATTTTCAAGATAAATTAGTAATACCCAAAGGCCATTTCTGTTAAATTATTATAAGAATTTTTGAAAATCCTGTTTCAGTAATTAAATATTTTATGGTGTTACACCCATCATCAGTTCCTGTAGCAGCTTCAAACGACGTTTGACTGTTTTCCTATTTGGTTCTGTTAGGTGAAATAGAAAAAAAGAACCATTCAATAAACGGAAATCTGTCTTAAACGGAAATTTACAAAAGTCCTAATCAATTCCGCTGAAGAGAGATTTTACTGTATTTCAGTCAATTTATTGACAAAGCAAATGTCTATCTTTAATTTTCCGGTAATATACTCCGAAGTTTTTTTTTTACATGGATTTATTTTTGTTTAACTACTAAGCTATAAGGGATAGACGATATCTTACCAGATCAAATTGCGGAAAACTTTAAAATCACAATTTTGTGTGATAAATTATTTTCTTCCTAGAATGAAACTAAATTGCTTTTTTGTCATTACTGATTTTTTCAATGCTTATAGTTTTCTCAAATGAGAAACTGTTATTCATTTATCTTTATCTGATGCAAAAACAGTGGAACTTCGAAGACAGAGATTGTCCATCTGTTTAAACCATTTGACTATCAAATTCCCATACATATTCATTGCTCATTCCTAATTTTCCAAGTTATTACTTTCAGCCGAAACGGTTCTTCATAACTAGGAGGTAGAAAGGGTAGGTAACGTAGTGCACTGAAAAGTTTTAATACAGCTTCTTCATTATGGTAAGTGTGAGTGGCAGTTTCATTTTACTAGCCTCGCAGGGCGAGTATGGTGTGAAGAAAAATGGAACAATAGCCATCTAGTAAGCTGGCGTGATACTTGGGTTTATGATGACCCGTGAGGGGGAAAAAAGACGAGGTAAAATAAGAACAGCTGAGAGCACCTAGTATAAGTCACTGGTTTTATGGCAGTAAGACCTATGAACTCTAGCAATTAATGTGATGGCATCTTCTTGAGGCATTTTGTATTATCTACAGTGATTAACAGAAGCTTGAGACCATATTTCCACCTCACAGTTCTGTTAAAATAGTATTGGGATCTTTAAAGGAATATAAATTGCCTTGGTTTTAGTGTATTTTCTTCGCCCGCCACTGTAGCGTGTTGGTAGCCTATCTGCCTCACATTCAAGAGGTCGTAAGTTCGAATCCCAGTTAGGATGAGTTATCTGGGGTTTTTCCTTGCCTTGAAATATAAATGTCTGATAGCTCTCAGCTCTGTGTGCCCAATACTCATTTAAATATCATTTCATTCATCGCCCAATATGACATAACGTTGGAGGTCTTCCTTATTCTGAAAGATGACTGTCTGGTAACTCTAAGCTCTATGTACCCGGTACTCATGTGAACATCATTACATTCATCGTCCGATATGACTTAACTTTGGAGGTTTTCCCTTATTTTGAAACATGAACGACTGGTAACTCTAACGGTACTCATTTGAAATTCATTTCATTCATCGTCCAATATGACATTGCGCTGGAGGTCTTCCCTTGCTCTGAAAGATGAATGTCTGATAACTCTAAGCTCTTTGTACGCTGTACTCACTTGAACTTCATTTCATTTATCGTCCGGTTACACTTAACGCTGGAGGTTTTACCCTAACTTGAAAAATGAATGTATGGTAACCCTAAACTCTATGTACCCTGTACTCATTTGAACATCATTTCATTCATCGTTCGTTTTTACCTTAACTTTAAAGAGGAATGTCTGGTAACTGTAACCCCCCCCCTTTTTTGTAATTTTACGTCCTCCAACCTCAAGTCATATTGGACGGTGAGTGAATGAAATCGGTGAAATGATGCCCAGGGTACATGGAGCTTAGAGCTACCCGACATTAGTCTTTATGGATAACGGAAAACCCCGGAAAAAACCTTATCCATTTAACTCACCCTGACCGAGATTCGAACTCGGGACCTCTTGAACGTGAGGCGGACATGCTACCATCTACGCTACCGAGGTGGGCGGGTAACTATAAGCTCTTTGTACGCTGTACTCATTTAAACATCATTTCATTCATCGTCCGATATGACTTAACTTTTGAAGGTTTTACCTTAACTTGAAAGAGGAATGTCTGGTAACTGTAAGCTCTATGAACCCTGTACTCATTTAAACAACATTTCATTAATTTTCCGGTATGGCTTAACGTTGGAGGCTTTCTCTTATCCTGAAAGATGAATGTCTGGTAACTCTAAGCTCGCGGTGTACTTAGTGTAAAAGTGTTTCAAACTAAAAGTAGTTCGGGGTAGCTCCAATGTTCATAAAGATATTGGAACATTATATTTTATCTTTGGTGCTTGAGCTCGAATATGAGGAACATCATTAAGAATTTTAATTCGAGGTTTACACATAATTATTTGAACAACATTCCTTTTACATATTTATCACTTTTATAATGGCAGGAGCTAATCTTTCATGATAAAAAGTTCCAAAGAATGATACGAAGAAAAACTTCTGATACAATAAATAAAATGATTCCTTTCTTAAGAGCATAAAATTCTGAATTATATTAGGGTTGGTCGGTAACTCCAGGGCCTCACATAGGGATTGCATCTCTAGACCAGTTTGACCGATAGTATTATATAGTTTAACTCCAGCCTAACTTGTATCCACAGTTACAGGTCAATAGCTTGTTTAGTTGTTGCATGCCACCCTTTTAAACAAGTGTAGAGGTTTCACGAAAATGGAGTATTTGGCAAAATGAACAGTGATTAAATACTTCCATTTGAACGTCTTAACGCCTAAATAAATCAAGGAGAAAATGGACAGTACATTGAAAGACTGTCTCTTCATCGAAATTGATTAAAAGGTGGGTTGTAGAGTTTAAAATGGGACATACGAGCACTAGTGATAAGCCTCGCTTTGGAAGCTTTTTGAAAGTGACAACTCCAGAGATCACTGAAAAAGAAACCATCATTTAGAAATGGAAGACCACTGATTAAAGTTGTTTAAGATAGTAGAAGCTGTAAACATATCAAAAGAACGTGTAGGTTATATTTTAAGCAATATTATGGGTTTTCACAGGGTGTTTGCAAGATGAGTGCCACGTTTGTTGACACTATATCAAAAAGTTGCAAAGAAAAACTGTTTTGTTAAGAATTTGGAGCTCTACCATAAAAAACCAGTAAATTGTTAAGACGCCGTTTTGCCGTGACATTCCAGAAAGTAAATCACAATCAAAAGAGTGGATTGCGGTAGGTGAACTAACTCCAAGGAAGACGAAGTCAATTTTGTCAGCTAACAAGGTTATGGCGAGTGTTTTCTGGAATGCATATGGAATTATTTGTATTGATTACTTGGAAAAGGGTAAAAGTAACACTGGTGACTATTAGGCAAGCTAACTGCAACATTTGAGTGATGAGCTGAAAATAAAAGATCTCATTTGGCAAAGAAAAAATCTTGGCAATGAAAAAAAGAAACAGAAGAAGAAGAAATCTTGCTTCTTCACGACAATACTCCAGCCCATATTCCAGTCGTGCAATGGGAAAAATGGACGAGTTAATGTTCTAATTTCTTGAAAATGCACCCTATTGGCCAGATCTAGCACCTAGTGACTGCCACCTGTTCCAGAACCTCAAAACATTTCTTGGAGGACGAAGATTTTTCAGCAACGAGGAATTCATTGATGCGGTGAACAGCTATTTTGAGGACCCCGTATGCTTTGGTGAGATGAAGGAACTTGATTCATTTTAGGAATTTATTGGAAATCTTAATAACATAAGGTTTCTTTATACAATGAAATTGCTAATTTTTGGAAGTAAGGATTTAGAAACCTCATAGCGGAACATTGGAGGTCAAACACGTAGATTAATAAATTTTCGGAGCATTAACCAAATAGGAATGCTAAACGCTGCAACGCTAGACGTTGAACCCGGTGGTTAGAAATGATCAGCAGGTCGTTGGGTTTAAACCATAATGGCGCATGGAATGTTCGAGAAACTTTTCTGCTGATAATATGGAAAAAATCCGTATGTTCAACGTGTGTTGTTTCCCTTCACTTGGGTTTGGCCGTTAATACGATGGCTGTTCAATAAACTTTGATCATAATATTCTTACGACAGTAATTTTACGCACTTAAATTCAGGCTTATTATATTCTGTTAGCTTAATGTGAAACAAACAAGCCGTAGTAGTTTCATTGTTAGTACTCCTGGTTCCCGCCTGTGAGAACCAGGCAAATTCAGACATGTTCAGTATCGCCCACCGCTGTAATGGAGATAACATGCATGATGTTAGAGGAAGATCCGGAGTTTCCTTCAAACGTAATCACTGCTGATGAAACCTGGCTACATCATTTTGATCCTGAGAGCAAACAGCAAAGCTCAGTGTGGAAATATCCTTCATCACCAACCGCCAAAGAAGCAAAAGTGGTTGCTTCTGCTGGGAAAGTTAGGGCCATCTCATTCTTTGATATTCATGGACTGGTTTATTCGCATGTCCTACCTGCACACACATCAGTACCTGGACAATGCTACAGGGGTGTCCTGAAAACATTGCAAGTCCATATCAGGCGCAAAAGACCACATTTGCATGAAGCAGGCTGGATGCTGCCCTACGATAACGTGCGGCTGCATATTGCTAATGTTGTTGCTGAATATCTTGCAGATATCCACATGAAGTGCATCCCTCACCCTTCCTATAGTCCAGATTTAGCCCAGTGTAGCTCTTTTCTATTCCCTAACTTGAAGAAGCGTCTTCGTGGGAGGCATTATCCATCATCAGAAGCAGCAGTGAAGGCTGCGAAGACGATTTTGAAGGTTCTCTCAAATAATGGTTTTCAGCATGTCATTGAAGACTGGCAGAATCGCTGGGAAAAGTGCATCGCATTCAGGGGAGAATATATTGAGGACAATCAAAATTATGAGGATGAGTAAAGGTACGTTGTCAAAATAAATTGTGATCATTCTTTACTGAACCGCCCTCGTACATATCGCCGTGGTTGTCGGGGCGCGAAAGAGTCTAAAGTGTATCGTTGCGGCCGGAGGTCATGCAAGATCTTCACCTCACCAAGCCACAGAAATATCCTCGGAGGTAACCACCTAGAAATAGTTATGGCTCAGTTATCTTTTGTTCAATGCCTCTTCAAGTGATTCTCGATACCCCTGGGAGATCGGGTAAGTCTCCGGATGGGGTTGAGGGAGGCCATAAATATTTCCGCGTACTAGCCAGCATAGCTTGTAGAAGGTGTGCTAATCACCAGGTGGCCCTACCGAGGTCATCGGTAGCCTTCCCATTTAGGAGTTGGCGCGCGTAAGTGGCTTATCCACTTCCATCATGTCTTGAGTCCACAGGACCAGATGGCGGGGGGGAGGGGTCCTTGTTAGTCTCTAGGTCCTGCCCTATGGAAAGCCCCACCGAGGCACCAGGCGCCCTTTTTGGGACAGCTCGGTAACTCCCTGGTAGGGGAAGCGATCCGTCCCTTTCAGCTGCCAAAGTGCGGGCGCTGCGGACCCTTAGCACTCGTGGTACCTCTGACGTTACTAGAGGAACCTCGGGCCGAACAGCCGAGCCCCTCCTTCGGGAGTTGTTCGGATTGGGATGAACTCGAGGGGGCAGTTTGTTCCCGATACCCGTGGGAATCGGGTACGTCTTCGGACGGGGTTGAGGGAAGCCATTAAGTCTCCCGGGTACTAGCCTGCAAAGCTAGTAGAAGGTGGTTTAGATCACCAGGCGGCCCTACCGAGGTTTTTCGATAGTCTTCACCTTGAGTGTTGACGCGCGTAAGTGGCGTATCCACTTCCATCCCGTCTTGAGTCCACAGGACCAGATGGGGGGGCCTTGTTAGTCTCTAGGTCTTGCCCTATGGAAAGCCCCACGGAGGACGCCGAGCGCCCTTTCGGGACAGCTCGGATACTCCCTGGTTGAAGGAGGCCCGGGTCTTGTTCCTACGGGTTCAAGGCTAATGGGAGTAGAGCCTCTGGACTCAACGTCCAACCCTAGTCGAAGGAGGCCCGGGTCCTTAGTCCTACGGATCCAGGACTAATGTGAGGCTTTTGTGTGAGTTCTGTATTAAACTCTAGTGATTAAAACCCGGTTTAGTAACATGTCTCTTCTACCCTTTTTCCACCACCCCATCCTTGCTCTACTTTCTGAACTTCCCGCTACGTACCCCAGTCGCTACTCCAATCCTGGGGTGTGGCAAGATGGTTTAATTAAATTAGAACACCGATATGACGAATGTATTAGCCTTTCAGCAGATTATGTTGAGAAATAAAAAAAGTTCCCTATTTTTTTATTGTGAGCCACGTGACTTATCAGCAGACTCTCGTATTTAACCATCAAGCCTCTAGCTCTTTCAGAAGCTATTTAAATTCGAATACCAATTTTAATGAACCGAGAAGAAAGTAAGTAATCAAAAACCTCCTTTAAAATATCCGGATACAACAGTTACGCTTTATGTAATGTGAGTACCAGATGGGAATATTCCACTAGCTACACAGTGTAACCAATTATACCTAAAGTTGAAGAGAAAATGGTAACGTTACAAAAGGAACTGGTTCACGATAAATTAATTGTATGACTAATGAGTTGATAACTATTATAATTGAAATCAGTATAATTGTGGCACGTTTAATTCTATTTGGTTTGGTAATTGCCACTAATAATAGACAGTACGATGCTGTATTGCTATTTTTATAAACAGTTGATAATTAGAGGTAACCATTATCTATGCAAGTTATATCTCTCTTGGTACATTAGTGATGACGTAACTGAAAATGTGATATCGATTTGTTTGTGCCACCAAATATATCTCGTCCATTGTGCTGAAAATTTCCTGAGGTAAAGGGTTCAAATTCCGGATACAGTTGTTTCAAAACGACACCGAATGATTATAGCAGTTGCTTAGTTTATAACTTAACTAGTCCGAATTTCGATGTCGTAGCTTCTAAGTTCTGTTAGGTAAAATTTTATGTAGCATTAAATATTACATAAGTTTGTGATTAGGCAGCGCAGGAACCACTGGTGTGCGAACCTCAAAAGTTGTTTTTGGGACGCACATGCCACGAAAACAAAACCATTGCTCCTTGCTCTTTATCAGTGACCCTAGCCTACCTTTCAGGTAATGGGACAAAGGGCAGTTACTTGTGAAAAAGTCGACTAATAACTCAGACAGTTGCAAGATTGCTCTTCAGTGTAAAACTACACATTCCGTCCTAATAAGGAAGGATTTTGCGTGTAATTAGATATGATATATGATATATTTATTGTGCATATTCAAAAATATTACAGTGTACAACATTTTGCTACATGTATTTGTCGTTACCTTGGTGCTACCTTAGCTTGCATGACACCCAGGGCCTTTGCTCTACCAGGTAGCTCTTAACTTCTATACCTCCTTGATTACTTAATTAGTCCCGTTCTTCCCCCTCCTCTTTCTTTCTTACCTTCTTTTCCTCCCTGTCCGTTAACATCTTTATACCTACCATCCTCTTCTCTTCTTTCTCCCATTTTTCTTCCCAAACCTTTTTTTTTCTCCATATTGCAACCTCTTCGCATTCTGTTACATAGTGTTCTATGCTTTCTTTTCCTCCACACAATTCCCAAATTCCCTTTTCGCTACCTCTTATTCCTCTTAGAAATAATACAACTGTTCTCATCCATGCTAACCCTTCTCTCTCTTGCCTATTGCAGTAATCTACATATGCTTCTCGTCCCCAATTTCTTTTTATTTGCTTGTAAAATTGTAATGATTTCATATTTTCTAGACTTCCACATATTTACTGTCTTTCTATATCTTCTATTCTGAATTTTACTAGTTTACCCAAATCGCATGTATTGCTTTCCTCTTAATCTCCATATATCTCCCATTCCTATGTTTTCCTGATTCCTCCTATCTCTGCCTCATGCATCATTTCATAATTTCCCCTTCTTCTTTAACCAAACACCTATACCAAAATTTTATTATTCTTTTCATTATTATTCCATTTCTTCTTGTCCTTCCTAATTCTACTAAAGCTACTTCCCTAGCTGCTGATCTTGGTAAGCCTAGTAGCTCTTTACAAAACCTTCTGTAGTTTTGGTCCACCATTTTGTTTACCTCTGTGCCCCCCCCCAGATCTCCACTGCATACAAGATTTTGGACTTAACTAGTGCTTCGATGTAAGTAGATAGCAAATCCAAGTATTGGTTTGTTTCATAAATTTGTTCGATTCTTGTTACGTGTTTACGACAAAGAACGCCTGCACTGTATGCCCGTACCACAACTACGGTAACGAAGTTGCCTAATTATGTAGGGGTAATCTTTTTACATACGCAAGGTTATCGAATGTAAACAAGGCAATGAACTTTTCAAAACAAACTTTATTTTGTGCAGTATGCAGTATGTGCAGTATGCATGTTATTATCAATAACATATCTCCATTTCTCAGGAAGCTCATCAATTCCATTTCCCAAAATCTTGCAATTTTCTGGTTGACGAACTCTTCTACGCCGAGTCTACAATCCTCCAAGGAAGTAAGGCGTTTGACATTAAGGAAGTTTCGCAGGGATCAGAATAAATGATAGTCGAATGGGGCAATGTCTGGAGAATACGGTGGGTGAGGTAACACATCCCAGTCGAAATTCCGTAATTTCTGACGAGCTACCATAGAAGTGTGTGGTTTGTCGTTGTCTTGATGAAGGACGACTCCACCATTAGATGCTAATTCTGGCCTTTTCTCTCCTAGGGCAACCTTCAGACGATCCAACTGAGAACTGTATTTCTCTTCCTCCATAGGAGGAAGAAATTCGTAATAAATAATTCCTTTCCAGTTCCACCAAATGCACCGCATAATCTTCTCAGGATGAAGCCCTGGTTTAGGAATTGAGAGTGGTGGTTCCCCTTTCTTACGCCATGACTTTCTCTTTCGGATGTTGTTGTACACAATCCACTTTTCGCCTCCTGTAACCAGCTGTTTCAGAAGATTTACGTAACCAAGTTTCTTTAGGTGCCTGGCTACAGTTGCATGAAATAAGTTTAGTTCCTGACCTACCTCCCGAGGTGTTATTCTCTGGTTGTTCGTAATCATGTCCTTTATCCTTTCCTCATCCGTAACCATAGGTACTCCAGAACGAGGTTTGTCTTTCACAGAGAAGTTCCCAGCTTGAAATCGAGTAAACCATTTTTGACATGCCCGATTCGTCACAGCACAAATTTTCCGTTGAGTTTGTGAGGCGGTTTTACCTTTAAGGTAATAAAACAGCATTAAATGTCAAAAACGTTCCTACTTTCCTTCCATATTAACATTCACAAGTTACAACTCCACACCTTTGTATCCACAAATTCGTACTCAAGTTTGGTTACCAATTCTTACATAAGTTGACCTTTGACGGTGAGGTCGCTGTGGTTTGTGTTCATAGCATTATTTTCAATTATTGTATTTGTAAACAAACCCCATATTGTTAGGCAACTTCTTTGACGTAAAAGTAATGGGGGCATGCAGTGTTCTCAGGAGTTCTTAGTCGTAAACACGTAACAAGAATCGAACGAATTTATGAGACAACCCGATAATATGGAGCGATATACGAACGCCAAAATGACGGATATGTTTTTGATGTATGGAAGAGCTGAAGGGAGTTCAACGGACGCACGATTAATTTAGTTTCATTAATAATATGAATTGTAAAATTAGTTACATATATGATAATATTTATTTAACTTCAGAGCATTTTGTTATGATCTTAATTCTACAATACCTTCAACCACTTACTGTAAAAATCAACAGCTTCCTTTTGAGTTACAAATGCTTTATATAGTATTATCAAACACGTGAAATAAAATGCTCGCCTCATTGTATAAGCCATTTAGTTTTGGTTAATTTATCTACAATTCTTTGATAGTGCTTTCTGTTCTGTTTATTATTTAATGCTTCCATCCTCAACGTCACTAACATTAACTTCCCTCTAAAAGGTTCAAGTTGCATATGTCCACCAGCTTATTTGCCATCATGGACTGCTATAACGGAATTTTGGAGCACGTTTAACACTCTTAAGCAATAGCTTCTTTATTGTTCTTTCATAAGCCAAAGAAGTTCTTAATAGTAGCACGCTACAGCGGAGTATACCGGTATGCTTACAGCTACGCACGCAGCACGGCATGTGACCTATACCTGCGAAGTCCGACAGCGTAAGGCACGCGTCGTTCTTCCTGTCACTGCCTAATCCACACTCATTCAGGAGCATTTTTATTCGACTTTATTGACGGTAAAAACTATCTATTTGTGTCACACAGAACTGAGCAACTACTTGTATACCGTCGTTCGGTGTCGTTTTGGAACACCCTGTAGAAATACACTGCATTTACGACGATCATTTTAAAAAGCTGGGCAGCTTTTTCGTGGACATTTCACCTTATTTCTCAACACAGTCTTTATTGATGGCTAAACACTTGGTCCAGCGAGGTGCCAGGTTTTTCATCTCGTCGGGAAAATAAGTCCCGTCAAGGTCTGCAGAATACTCGTTGACGGTGACTATCACTTCTTTATTTGATGAACATTTCTTATCACCGTGCCAAATTTTCAAGTTTCGGAACTCGAATAAGACACTTGGAGCTAAGTCTGGTGAATAAGAGGATGAGGAATCAATTCAAAGTCCACCTCATGCACTTTCGCCATTGCAATTGCTGATGTGTGCGATGGTGCGTTATCCTGGTGAAGGAGCAGATTTTTGCGACCTGTTTTCAGCCAACTTATGTTGCAAACGATCCAACAGTGGAGCATAATAGCCTCCAGTTGTGGTTCTGTCTATCAAGTAATCTATGACGATTATTCCTTGATAATCCTAGAAAACAGTGGCCATCACTTTACCAGCTGACAAAATGGTCCTTTCCCCTTTGCTGCACTTTCACCTACCTTTGTTCTATTGCTTTGACTGCTGTTTTGACTCTGGTATGTAAAAATGGATCCAAGTTACATCCACGGTCACAAATCGGCACAAATAGTCTTGCGGATGGATATTAAACATCGCTAGATACTCGATAGAAGTGTTCCGGATGCGCTTATGGTCGACTGTGACCAATGAGGGCACCCATCTTGCACATAACCTTTTCATTGCCAATTGTTCATGCAGGATATTGTGCAGTTGCTCAGTTATGATACCTATAGTCTCAGCAATATCACAAATTTTGATTTACCGGTATTGCATAACCATATCGTGGATTTTTTCGAAGGTGTCCTGTGTGGTGAGCTCAATTGGGCGACCAGAGCGGGATTCATCTTCGATGCTGCTACGACCACGTTGAAATTCACTGATACAAAAGTAGATAGTTTTCAATGTTTGTGTAGAGTCCGCGTGAAATTCATCCACTTCAGTTCTGACTGTGCGGCATTCCAGCCCTTCAAGTGAAAATGTTTAATGACAGCACTATTTTCCCATTTTAAGTCGCAGCTCTCTCACTGACCAGTTCAGATGGCTGTCAACAATGAACTGTATATTGTATTGCATTCAAATTTAATGGTCAAACAACAAAAGTTGCAACAACAAAATTCTATACCTTAATGAAAATTTACCACACTTATCAAACGACCCTCATAAAATAACCTTAAGAATTGCCATCAGTTCCTTACATGAAACGAATTACTACTTTAACAGATTTGAGTTAAGAATCAAATGCAACATTATAATATATTTATTGCAATCAGATAAAAGGTAATAAAAGCTAGAGCTTGGCTTGGTCTAATTCATTATTACAAATAAATTGCTTTTAAAGTCCCTTATGTATCTCCCTTGTCATATAATCGATGGGGTTTGAAACGGACTACATATTGAAACAATGCGGCCTTCTACAGGGCAATCCCCAAGAGAAGTGTGCCATTTTTGATGTGTCAGCTGACATAGATTTTGATGTTTCTATTTATGAGAAACATGTATATACTGGAAACAATTGAAATTAGACTGTTTAGCTAGCAGTGTGATATCTCATCTGTACATTGCGATACCAACCTTCCTACCATTTGGAGCTGCAACCCCTACCTGTCTGCTGATGACACAGTTATCACCACAGCCTCATCCATACACCTCACGGACGTTCAAAGTTTACGTCATGCTGAAATGCTTTCTGCACGGTTCGCAACATGGCGTCTCCGTATCAATGCTACAAAGTCCTAGGCAGTCACTTTCACCCATCGCCATCTTCAGGACGTTCAAGATCTACGCTCAACAGGAGCAAACATTCCCTGTAGTAATCAGACCCAATATCTAGGGTTATTGCTTGACATGCGACTTATTTGGATAGCGCACATTCTTTCAGTAGCTTCCAAACTTATTAAATGTATGGGCATGCTATATCCAATTTACAACAAGGAGTTGCCTGTGAGTCTTAAAATCAAGTTATTCATCAACCAGAAAATACTAAGAACCGCCTTAAGGGGGGACGAATGCAAATATTCAGGGTCTTACAAAATAGCCATAACATCCAAAGTTTTCAAGTTAGAGACGTGGAAACTAGTATACTCATTTAAAATAATACAGTTAATATGCACGCATATTTTTTCTATATGCAGAGATATTTACAAACATAAAATTTTTTATCTTTTTTTTTTTTTCAAAATTCACATATGCTATCCTTCCGAAGTTTGGCATGTTATTTTAAAACACGCTAAAATGAATTTGTTGGATATAGATTTGTTATTGAAGCTGTATAGAAGTTAAAAAAATATGTTAATCATATGCATCCTTTAAAAATTAAAATAATTTCACATATTTTGTATCATCACATTCCATCTGGAGCTTAATCTTAAATTCTAGAACAAACAAATTGTGCATTGTGGCATAAGTAAGCTGTGTGCTAAATTGTATCACTTTAGATGAAGTAGTTTGAGAGAAAAATGGGTTGAAGTTGTAGAAAATGCAAGTTACTAGGAAAGGCAATTAAAAATTCAATAAGTATTATTCAGTTTGCCTTTTAATTTTACGTCAGGACTTCCCATATCCATAGTCTGTATTCTCATTCTGGTCTTCTTCAGCCTTTCTTTTTAAATCCCTCTTCTGTCTTGCTTTCTTCTGCATTAATTTCATAGCTCTTTCTGCACCAGTGATGCGAATGTTGTCGATACTCCATAAACACACCAGGTTGATACTCTTACTGATACATAACTTTCTTTCTGCCAACATTCCCATCACTAAACACTATTGCAGCATCAAATGTAGCAATTTTCACCACTATGGAAGACACAAATGATGTTTTGGGACACCTTTTCCATATCAAACTGTTGAGGCTTTCATTTGGGTTTTGTGTCTCTCCATAGAGACATTTGTTTAGCAAGTCTGGGTGTACTAAGAATTGGTAGGTGGTATTATAGATTCCAAGAGAGCTGATGGAAGACTATGTGTTGCTACTATGCAACCCTAGGGCATTTAATTTTTAAAGGTACATACAGACCACGCACAGTCATAATATTTTGGTGTTTGATATTTAACACTATATAGTATTTTAAAAACAATAAAAAATAGATTTATTGAACATTTTCGAGTACGTCCCCCGTTAACCTATGCTGCATCCTCACATTTGAACCAACTCTAGGTCCCACAAATTCGTTATCTACGAATAACCACAGGTTCTGAATGGTATATCCCCAATTTCAATATACACAATGACCTCTCCTTTCCGAAACTAACCACCTATACTCTCAACCTCTCTCGCAAGTTCTATCCTGATCAACCATCCGGCTTTAACCATCTCATCCAGCCTCTCGGGGAGTATGATATTGTCACAAACGACTGTATTAATTACTCTCTGGTGACTCAAGTAGTAGGTGTGACGTCACTCCCGTTTTCCCCTCACCACAGGTTCCAGTGGACACATACTATAAGAGTTAGCCGAGCAAGCCACCCCTTACGTACTATAATCGTGTGTGGGGAATGGTTCCCCTGATTACAACAGACATCTACATTGAGCAGTGCTTCAAAAAATATAAAAAATAAATAAATAAACTTTGGTGGTGCATCTAATTCAGTGGGGCTGTGTTGTGACACTGGATTTTGTTTTATTATTTTGTGGCTAAACTATCAAACTAACAGTTGTATACTGGGGACTCCACAGTTATAATCATTTTTTTAAATAAAAAATAATAATTCTTTTCCTTTTTAAATCTGTATGAAACCAAATAATGGAGATGTTAATCTTATTTTCAAGAAGGTGGCATGCTGTCTTATATTCTTTTTGGAGACAAACATACATTTTAAATTTATATATCTGAACAAAACAAACGTTTTTTTAAGCAATGAAGAAACAAGATTATATGAGTCTAAATGTAATGTAACACTATTTCAACATTAATGTAATATTATTTTAAAGATCAATGAATCCATTGATCTTTGGGGAAGCGAGGGAGAGATGTCACAAACAACTGTATTAATTACTCTCTGGTGACTCAAGTAGTAGGTGTGACGTCACTCCCTCCCCTCCTTTGACTAGATGAATAAGCTTTAAGCGATAGACGCTCTCTCTGACATTGGCTTTAAGAGGAATAGCATGTATTCGTAGGCAGCTCCACTTCTGGGCAGGTAAACGGCCGTTATTGCCGCCTTTGTAAATCTGCTTTTTGTAGAAAATATTCTTACTAAGTGAATTCCACTTTTAATTAGCTTTACCCTATCTTTTTACCAATGAACCTTTATAGAAAAGATCCCATCCTCTCGCTAAAGCATGTAGTTCTGCTCTGAGTGTTTGCTCCCGAGTGTTCGACCTGACCACGTGTTCCTTAATATTCACAAAGTAAGAACAGGTCGTCACAATGTTGATGCCGTAGCTACCTATAAACACCTAAGACTATTATTAGGCCCGCCATAACTACAAACACAACTCAAATGTTTTTATCTTACCTTCAACAACTCACCTTAATGTACCGCGGAGCAGGGTTCACCTTCAACAACACCTCTGTGCTGTATGATTACGTAGCAGCGTGATCGGCTTGCAACCGAAATGTTTCGAATTCCATTCCCGTCCACTGCCCCTAACCTTCATTTTTTCTCGGTTTCTACCTGACTTATAAGCTAAACCTTGATGTTTTCAAGACTACCAATATTTTCTTTCCATAATGCCCGATTTCACCAACAAATGTTAGGACTTAACACGAGTTTAGCAATAGTTAAAACAAAAATTGCATTTCACCAACAAGTGTTAGTGTAACACAAGTGTTAAATCTCATGTTAAACTAACACGCCGAATTTCTAATGTTAAGTCCTTAACAATTGTAAATAGTCAAGATTGCGAGCATGATCTAAGCTGTTGATGTCGATTTGCTATATTTAAGACCGTCTAAATGGCATTCATAATAGAGTATGGCCTATGAGGAAAATGATTTAGAGGAACTGTCCGAAGAAAACTGTTTTACTGAAGTATAGACTGTCGAAACATGTTGCTGTGAAGGTTACTGCGGAAGTACAAGAGAGGTTAGAACATGCATCGAAAGGAATATGGCGATCTCGCCTTTGCTTCAAGTATTAATAATTTTGCGATTTTATAATTCACTGAGTTATGTGGATAATTACATTCTCCACCTCTCGTCTTGAAATGTTCAAGTCACTTGTCCTTCTTCGCTCCTCGTTTTAAATTTACGTAATACTGAGATAGAATATACATCGAAAGGAATATGCCGATCTCGCCTTTGCTTCAAGTATTAATAACTTTGCGATTTTATAATTCACTGAATTATATGGATAATACATTGTTCACCTCCCGTCTTGAAACCTTTAAGGCACTTGTCCTTCTTCGCACCTCGTTTTAAATTTACGTAATACTGACAATTTGTTTGGTGCTTGTAGTAGTGGCGCATGCATTTGAATTAAATTCGTCTTCAATATTCTCCCCGCGACATCTTTCTCTTTTACATTCACTGCATCCGTCCACGTATTTTCCACGATATCCTTACACTTCGTCACCATTTCAATTAACAATTCTCTCTCCGTCGATGAGAAATTTGTCTCACGGCTTTATTTATGATTTTGTTCATCCGCCATTTGTGCAGACGAAAATGAAAACAAAACGCATCGGAGTACGTTCAGAAAATCATCCATAGCCCTTTATAACTGTGATATTTACAAGTTTCTTGGCGTTAACACAGGTTTGTTAACATTTTAAGAAAACAGGTTGGTGAAATGCAAGAAATTTAACATTAGTTTTAGCGCTGTGACAATTGTTACGTTACATTTGTTAACGTCGATTTTAACATCTGTTGGTTAAATCGGGCATAATTCTTCTTTTATTCTATTTTATTGGTATATTTGGTCAACGTATAGTATTCCTTCCTAGAAAATCCAGCGCTATGACTCGGCCGATGTCGTCTGTAGCCCGCGTTATAGAGGTGCGGGTTCGCTTCTTGTGGGCAGTCTAACTGAACCGAGGTTTTTTTCGGGTGTTTATCCCGGGTACCCTGGGGAATATGGGTAGGTTAATAGATCCCCCGAATTTGGTGTTCCTCCATTTCAGCTCCATTATCACTTCACACCTCTCATCTGGTGGTCTCTTTCAGGGTAGAGTGTCTGCTGGAGACTCGGCGGTGCATGGCAGGATGATACTCTCCTGGTAAATACTTCCTTCTACGGTAGTATGCTTTCGGGTTCCCTGGCTGACCTCCTTCCTCACGGAAATGCCCCTCTTGGGGGCAAAGGTGTAATTAACCGCAGCTTTCAGTGCCAAATCCTCTCTGTAGTTATCCTAATCTTTTATTCAATCTAATAATACAAAATAGAAAGTAATAACGAATTGTATATTAGATTTACGAGCTACTCACGTACTGCTTAGTGAAAGCAAAGAATTCCCTTCTTGAAAAGAGCTTCTCTTACCTGCAACAAACAGAAACAACGGATTTATAATTGCTGCACACAATAATTACAAAGAATATTAAATACAATTAAAGTAAAATTAGCAAGTATATTGATATTTGTTACAGTAAAAGTATGTAGAGTGCCATAAATAATTGTGACGAAAAATAATTTGTTTATAAGAAGTATGCACTGTAATGAAGTCTTGTGTATAAGTTTCGAGGACTATCTGAATGTTCTTCGAAACGAATTCCTGCTTCTACGACTTCGTAACCGCCAGATTATAATTGGGATGTTTTGAAGGTATTAAATGGTTAGAATTTCATTTCTTACAGAAGTTAGGAAAAACGCGGGGAAAGTAGTCAAAAATAACCATAAAACTGTTTCCATAGCAACCAGAACGTTTGTGTGCAAGTCAAATAAAGTGGCAGTATCTCTTAAATTGTTATAACATTGCTTCCATTTAGAAGTTCACATGCTGTACTCGAACTGCTGATAATTTTGTTTCCTTATTGTAAAATGTTCTATTCAAAGTAATAAATTAGACATTTCCAGGCATATTTTAAAAAATATGCTGCACTTGAAGGAGTTTCACTAATTCGTCTAAACAAATGTGCATTAGAGGGTAATATTCCTTCCTATTTTATATGATTGTCATAAATAAATAAGTTGAATTTTTATTTATGGTACAGTTCATGGTATCCAGGGGTGATAGGTCACATAATTTAGTTCAAAGGCCACTTTATAGGCTTGTGGTTCGTATTCACGTCACGAAATCATCGTGTCTACTTCCCTTATATCGTAAGGATTTTTGTGCCCAAATCTCAGCAAACGGAGCCTGGAATGCTAGCCCCTACACCATGAACGACAACAATAATACATACGAGGGGGTTTCGTAAAGTTTTAATTATGCAAGAGTGACGAAAAGTTTTCAGTGTCATCATCGATCCTTCGGGACATAATGCTGGGAGTTTCAATGCTTTAAGTCCTTTTTTCATAGTGAGTGCCAGAAGAGACTAAGGTGTAAGATGGAGAAATGTGTAGTGTGCAGTGTTTAACGCCCGCTTTTACTACATACGGCACCGCAGGCGATGACACTGATGATACATGAGATGAAGATGGAGCACAGGTGGAATGAGATGGCAGGGGAAACCGGATATCCCGGAGAAAACCCGCCCCAGCGCCATGTTTTCCACCACAAATCTCACTTTGCGGTCGCCTGGGATCGAACCCGGGCGTAAGATGGAGAAAATTGAGGCTCGTAATGTGATCAAGTTCCTGTATTTGAAGGGCAAAACAGCCCGGGAAATACATGATGAGATGACGGCTGTTTATGGAAATGATTGTCCATCATATGACACCATTATGAGGTGGAAAAGGAATTTTCAAACTGGTCACATTTTCCTGACAGATGAGCCAAGATCTGGTAGACCGTCAATGACAGACGATGCTGTCAAGAGAAGAAAGTGCAGTGTTTAATACTGGAAGACAGAGGAGCACTCATCCAAATGATCACGAATAAGACAGCTTAGTTATGATAGTGTGTGGAAAATTATTCATGACGAACTGAACATGTCTAAGATGTTTACACGCTGGGTTCCAAGTTTGCTATTCCCTTACCAAAAGCAAACACGGCGTGACCTTTCAGGACAGCTGTTTATACTGTTGGAACAAGATGAAGATGATTTGTTTGATGGTCTGGTAATCACAGATGAATCCCAAATATATCTCAATGATCAAGAAACAAAACCCATGAGCATGAAATGGAAACATGCCGATTCCAAGCTCTCAAAAAAGAAAAGGTGCAAAAGTCAGCTTAGAGGGACATGCTTTCAGTTTTCTGGGATTGTCGTGGAGCTATCCTTAGAGATTATCTTGCCAGGGGTCAAACCATCACTCGCAGAAACTACTGCAATCTTCTGGTCGAGTTAAGAGCAGTTCTGATTAAGGAACGACGTGGTATGCTCTTCAAAGTTGTTCGTCTTCTGGCTGACAATGCACCAGCTCATTCATCTCAAGTTGCAGTTGACAAAACAAGGGAATGTAGCTTTGAGGCCTTACAGCTTCCGCCTCATTCGCACGATATCGCAACAAGTGACCTTTTCTTGGTCCCGGAAATGAAGAATCCGTTGCCTGGTCGCTGATTTGAAAACTTAAATGACGTCATTTGTGAAGTGGAAGAGAGGTTTAAAGCGAATTCTGCTGACTTGCACAATCAAGGTATTCGAAAGGTCAAGAAACGCTGGGAAAAATGTGTAACTCTGGATATTGACTACGCAGAGAACTAACAAGCAAATATCAACACATTTTAAAGGGTGACAATTAACATTGTATAGCACCCGCTCGTATGCTACTGAAATATAATCAAAATAAAGTGTCAATTCCGTGTTATAAGGCTTCCCGTAGGGGAGGGGATCCGCCCCTTCAGCTGCCGTGGTGCGGGCGCTGCGGACCACAAGTACTCGTGGTATCTCTGACGTTACTAGAGGAAACTTGGGCTGAACATTCGAGCCCCTCATTTGGGGAGTTGTTCGGATTGGGTTAGACTCGAGAGGGCAGAGGTTCCTGATACTCGTGGGTGATCGGGTAGGTCTCCAGACGGGGTTGAGGGAAGCCATTAATATTCCCGCGTACTAGCCAGCATAGCTAGTAGAAGATGTGCAGGTTCACCAGGCGGCCCCACCGTGGCATATCGGTAGCCTTCCCGGAAATGGCGCGCGTAAGTGGCGTATCCACTTACATCCCGTTTTGAGTCCACAGAACCAGAAGGACGGGCTTGTTAGTCTCTAGGTCTTGCTATATGGAAAGAGCCTCGGAGGCACTGGGTGGCCTTTCGGGACAGCTTGGTAACTCCCTGGTCGAAGGAGGCCCGGGTTCTTGTCCTACGGGTCCAGGACTAATGGGAGTACCTCTGGCATTAACTTATTCTACAAGACTGCATAAAAGTATATAAACATATTCCTGGGGACCCCTCAACTATTTTACTGGACTCACGAAGATATTAGCTAATACGCTAAAGTTCCCGAGTTTGTTTTAAGGACTAGCCGTAAGTATTCAATGTCTGCAACCAAATCGATAACAAAGCAGGAATTTTTTTTTTCACCCTGTAAGACCCTTACCGCTTTCTCACTTCATTACAGTGAAGCAATGGTGATCTGGTACATCTTTCCCTCGTAAAAAGCACGAATATATGTACAACGTTTAGGCAAAAGCACTGTTAACAGTCACCAATACTGCATTTGTTGACTTGCCTTTGAATCTGCCTCCATTATATGGCTGTTTAGCTTTAAAACCCTATTAGAGAGTTTAACGCAAATAATCAAATATACGTGCAGTATATTACCACATATCTGAAATATTAATTTAATATTACCCATTTGACATAGCATACAGAACCGATTTTGTGTGTCTCTAATTAGCTATAAGCTATCGATTCATTAATTTTATACACCCAGCGTTTTCATTGGTTTTCAAATTTGACCAATGTGATTGATATTTCCTCAGATTTAGTAGGCCATGCAAGAATATGGATAGCATTAAGAAGTAAGGAAAATTTGGATAGAAGTAAATAGCAAATGTTTCTGCTGAGAAATCACGAGACTGGAGTATATTAAAAAGAAGGGCATTATTAACCAGTTTTCAAGCAAACGCAATCCTTAATAGACTACCTACTTTGTAAATAGCAAGAAGAAAATATATCGAAGGAGGCCTTGCATAGGCGAGGGAAGATGTAAAGAATTTCAAGGGTCCGAATAGGGAGCAGATTGGAGAATGGATGTTCCATATGTAGCAGATTACATTGTTTGCCATTAGATTCTGTAATATTACATTACGAAAAAGAATGAAAGAGAGCTAAGAGTCAGAAAAGCTGTTAAGTGAAATGAAATGACACAATGGATATGTGGACAATGCGGGAGAACTATTAGGATGCAAACTGTAAATAACACACAAAATCGATGAGATATACAAAAGAAAATATTGGGTAATTTATACTATTCCATTATGTACGAGGACTGCTTAGTAAAGAATGGTCATAATTTGTTTACAGTCATAATTTTTCGCAATAAAATTAAATCTTATTATATTATGTTAGCTTAATGTGAAACAAACACGCCGTAGTAGTTTCATTGTTGGTACTCCTGGCTCCCGTCTGTGAGAACCTGGCTAGTTCAGACATGCTCAGTGTCGCCTACCACTGCAATGGAGGTAACACGCAGGTAAAGTTGATGTTAGAGGTAGATCCGGAGTTTCTTTCAAACGTAATCACTGCTGATGAAACATTTTAATCCTGAGAACAAACAGAAAAGCTCAGTGTGGTAATCTCCTTCATCACCAACCCTCAAAATAGCAAAAGTGGTTGCTTCTGCTGGGAAAGTTATGGTCATCTCATTCTTTGATATTCATGGAATGGTTTATCAGCATGTTGTACCTGCACACGCATCAGTAACTGGAAAATACTACAGGGATGTCCTGAAAACATCGTAAGTCCATATCAGGCGCAAAAGACCACATTTCCGTGAAGCAGGTTGGAAGCTGCACCACGACAATGCGCGGCCGCACATTGCCAATGATTTTTCTGAATATCTTACAAAAAACAACGTGAAGTGCATCACTCACCCTCCCTAGAGTCCGGATTTAGCCTCATGTAACTGTTTCCTATTCCCTAATTTGAAGAAATGCATTCGTGGTAGGCATTATCCATTATCAGAAGCAGTGATGAAGCCTCCGGAGGCGATTTTGAGGGATCTCTAAATAAATGGCTCTCAGCATGTCTTTGAAGACAGACAGATACGCTAGAACAAGTGCATCGCATTTAGGGGAGACTATTTTGCGAAGGACCATCAAAATTATGAGGATGTGTAAAGGTACGTTGTCAAAAAACATAATTGTGATCATTCTTTATTGAACAGCCCTCATATATAACAGAATATTACCCGGCTGGGTAGCGTAGATGTTAGCGCGTCTGCCTCACGTACAAGAATTTCGATCAGGGTGAGTTACCTCGATAAGGTTTTACCCGAGTATTTCCCTTATCCTGAAAGACGAATGTCTCCTCTGTAGAACTCGACCCTTTTGAGCATCACTTTACCCATTTCCTTCATCGTCACGACTGACCTAAACTGTAGGTTCTCCTTTATCTTATGTGCTAACTCTAAACTTCATTGTGCCTGGACTCACTTGAACGTTATTTCTTTCATCGTGCGATATGACAACGTTGGAGTTTTCCCATATCCTAATGTTAAATGTCAGATAACTCTAAGTTCTATGTACCCTGTACTCATCTGGACATTATTTAATTCATTGTTCGATATGACAGCGTTAGAGGTTTTCCCTTACCCTGAAAGATGAATGTCAGGTAACTCTAAACTCTATGTATCCTGTACTCATCAGAACATCATTTCATTCATCACCCGATATGACAACGTTGGAGGTTTTCCCTTACCCTGAAAGATGAATGTCAGGTAACTCTGAACTCTATGTATCCTGTACTCATTAGAACGTCATTTCATTCATCACCCGATGTGACAACGTTGGAGGTTTTCCCTTAACCTGAAAGATGAATGTCAGGTATCTCTAAACTCTATGTATCCTGTACTCATTAGAAAGTAATTTCATTCATCACCCGATGTGACAACGTTGGAGGTTTTCCCTTATCTTGAAAGATGAATGTCAGGTAACTCTAAACTCTATGTATCCTGTACTCATTAGAACGTCATTTCATTCATCACCCGATGTGACAACGTTGGAGGTTTTCCCTTAACCTGAAAGATGAATGTCAGGTATCTCTAAACTCTATGTATCCTGTACTCATTAGAAAGTAATTTCATTCATCACCCGATGTGACAACGTTGGAGGTTTTCCCTTATCCTGAAAGATGAATGTCAGGTAACTCTGAACTCTATGTATCCTGTACTCATTAGAACGTCATTTCATTCATCACCCGATGTGACAACGTTGGAGGTTTTCCCTTAACCTGAAAGATGAATGTCAGGTATCTCTAAACTCTATGTATCCTGTACTCATTAGAAAGTAATTTCATTCATCACCCGATGTGACAACGTTGGAGGTTTTCCCTTATCCTGAAAGATGAATGTCAGGTAACTCTGAACTCTATGTATCCTGTACTCATTAGAACGTCATTTCATTCATCACCCGATGTGACAACGTTGGAGGTTTTCCCTTATCCTGAAAGATGAATGTCAGGTAACTCTAAACTCTATGTATCCTGTACTCATTAGAACGTCATTTCATTCATCACCCGATGTGACAACGTTGGAGGTTTTCCCTTATACTGAAACATGAATGTTACGTAACTCTAAGCTCTATGTATCGTGTACTCAATTCTTCATCATTTCATGCATCGTTCGATAAGACAGCGTTGGAGGATTTTTCTTTCCTGGAAGATGAATGTCTGGTAACTCTAAGCTCTATTGACCATGGACTCATTTGAACATCATTTTATTATATGACTTAACTTTGGAGGTTTTCCCTTATCCTGAAAGATGAATGTGTGTTGGCTCTAAGCTCTATGGACAGTGGACTCATTTATACATTATTCCATTCATCGTGCAATATGACATAACCTTAGATGCAGTTAATTAAAACAACATGTTAAATCAAAGAATGTAAATAAGGAGTCAGTTATGCACACCAAACTTGCTTCTCAACTATTGTTACCAGCACTTATTTTATTTTATTTTTTGAGGGATTCATTTGTTGAAATGACCTTATGGGGATAGTAGTATACAGTAGGTATTAGCACAGTCAAATATTTTAACAGTTGAGCGCTATGTGATAGCTTCGACATTCTCTTATTTGAAAGGAAAAGAAACAAACAAACTAAAAAGTTAAAAGGAAATTAAAATAGCCGCATTACCATCTGGGACAAAGGAATATCTGGAGCAATTTAAAATTTAAAGCACTCTACTAAAGTATTTTCATTTGAGATGAGTATTATCTCTTGAACTTTCTAGAATACTTTCGTTTTGAATGATGTTTGTACAACAGTACACAGCAAAGGACAAACAATGTCCTACTAGAATTTAAGAAATAAAACAAATACATGGAAATATTTAAAAAGAATTGGAAGTAATATTTATTATATGTTTCAAATCGGAAAGTGTTTGTGCTTGAGCGCTACCAGGTGAGGAACCAATCGGAGTCCTGCGTTGTTGTTGTATTGCATTCCCGCTAAGTGGTGTGTGACTAGCGCGAACATAATCAATCTCTAATAAATACTATTCGCGCTAAGAAAAGAATTCATATTTTGCAAAAACTGATCCATGAGGAAGGAGAGAGTAATGTATTTAACATAACCGTAAAAACCCCATATTTTTAGCTCAAATAGTTTTCCTAATATAAATAAACAAAGTAGCTACCATTACATTATAACAATGCATTGCGACGTAAGCACTGTGATGAATATCATTATTGGTTGGCATGTATGTGTGAACAAATATTTGAAATTATTCATAACTGAAACGTAAGCATCTGACTTGACGTGGTAAAGGAAATATGTAGTTTGAATAAGCCAAGGTGTTTGTTAAATTCGATGAGAGGAAACGATACAGTTCTTACTAGTCTGGCAAAACGTGTCTGGTCACATTGTATCTTTGTTTAAGAATGGTTCGTAATCTCTATTTACTCTAGAGTTCAAAGCAGTATTATTCAGTTACTCTTCCATGAAAAAGTGTATCAGCTGGAATAATGAGACGCGATCCGTATTCCCCCTTACTACTGCTAGAACAATCCAACAGAATTAGTGTGGGTTCAAATTATGTTGGAAATAGAAATAGTACTTCAATACTTACTGAAGTTGAACGACTTATTCACGAAGAAATTGACCAGGAGCACAACAAGACTGGGAAATATGCGTGAGACGTCAGATAAACTAGAAGAATATGACTTTCGGAAATAAACAGCTTGTAACGAGATTTTGGAACCTATCGTCATAAATTTGCAGCACTCAGACGTTGAAAACAATCACAATGAAGAATTACCTCTCAACGTAAGTAACATTCACAGATATACGGATACACCGCTGGTATTTTCGTTGGTTTAGAAAAAACTCATAAGCTATAATTAACTTTAAACTAAATATTTAAAACAATGCGTAATATATTAATATTCATGTTGGAGTTGAGATTATAACAACTGCATTATTATAAAGCTTTGGAAAATTCAGTTAGCGTTCCCTTACGTCTAGCGCCACGAACACTCGCAAGTGTACGAGAGAGAGGGAAATATAAAAAGAGTGGGGATAACGAGGTGGCAACGGTGAAGGCTCTAACGCATTTGATTCGCTACAGGCGAGAACTGTTCCCATTTCAAACATATAATAGTAGATATGGTATGTATATTAGCAGTACGAGGTCCGCAGGACAGAGATATCATAAGACGTTGGACAATTAAGTTGTGTAACACTTGAAGAAACCGTAAAAAGAAATAATAAATCAAAACTTTCTTTGTATTGTGACTTTGTGGGTTCGTGAAATGAAAAGTCCAATTTCACCGCTCAAAACTGTTCTTTATTTTCACCGACTTACAGTTAAACACTTGCCAATTACGCAGAATTGCGTACTGCACACAATTACAATTCACCAGTTCGTCCGTTACAATTTCACTTGTACTCGCGATTACATCAACTCCGATACTCATACACAGTTACGTACAGTCTTCCGTTGCACAATCTTTTCGTTCATTAACACGTCACTGACTAACACTGCCTTCTTACACCAAGAACTGTCCTCACTCACACTCTAAACTTCTGACTAGCTGCAGCCCTTTTTATAGGCATCTCGCCGTCTTCTCGGCTTTTCTTGTTCCCAGGCGAAGATTCCAGAAGTTTGAAAGATCCCGTAATTTCCAGAACAGGTGGAAGAGAAACAGACCGCACAATCATGTTTTTCCCCCAGCCATCCCTGTCACCACTATAAGACGGACGAGGGGGAGGCGTAGCTAACACGGACCTCCCCTGTCTTCCGCTCTCAGCTGCTTCCATAGGGTGTTCCAAAGCCCGGGTGACACTGCTCCCTCCTCAAAGCTGTTCGCCCCGAACAGCACCATCGTAGCGTGCTAGGCGGTCCAGGTGTACCACCAGCATCTGCCCGGAGTCTGAGCCAGAAGTAGCGCTGCCGTAGTTTGTGAATCATACGGTTCGCTCCCAGGTGTCCTCCTGAAGTACCGGCGTGCACTTCCTCCAAGACTTCCGGGACCTTACTCTGGGGGAGTACCAACTGCTCTCTCTGCGCCTTCCCATCGGGTGACTCCCATACCCGGAACAGCACGTCCTCTCTGGTCTTCAACGAGTCCCATCGGGCCCAGTACGACTTGTAGGTGGCGCTCCTCGGTGCGATGTCCTCCCAGGTTGGTCTCATCCCTGCCTCCACTTCCCTCATTAGTGGCCCCAAGTCTGCGTCCACCAGCTGCTCCCCCCTCAGGCCTGCGCTATCCCAGCCTTCAGCAGGCACTGCCACAACTACTCGGACTGCTGCGGCACGCTCCTTCTCTTCCACTCTTGTGCACTGACCGCACTCTACTGGACTGGGTCTTCGGGACGTGGCGTCTGCGTTACCGTGGCTCTTCCCTCTACGATGTTCCGAGGTGAAGTCGTACTCCTGCAGCCTCTGGACCCAACGTGCTGTCTGGCCTTCCAGGTTCCTAAAGCTCAATAG
Organism: Mantis religiosa; assembly: GCA_030765055.1. Lineage (NCBI taxonomy): Eukaryota > Metazoa > Arthropoda > Insecta > Mantodea > Mantidae > Mantis > Mantis religiosa. The sequence goes on along the minus strand of CM060960.1, from coordinate 57,983,964 downwards.
CCAGGTTAGGGCGGAATGGTCAGTCCTCAGGTGGAATGGCTGACCGTACAGGTGCTTATGGAAGTGCTCCACGGACTTTACTACTGCCAATAATTCTCGTCGGGTGACGCAGTAGTTCTTCTCTGCCTTGGATAGCGTCTTGCTGTAGTAGGCTATCACCCGCTCATGGCCGTCCTGGATCTGCGATAGGACACCTCCAATGCAATGGTCGCTAGCGTCGGTGTCCACCATGAAGGCGCCACCCGGTTGTGGGAAACCCAAATTTGGAGCACTGCACAGGGTCTCCTTTAGGTGCTGGAAAGCGTTTTCGGCGTCCTCTGTCCACACATAAGGTCGGTGTTCCTCTGTCAGGCAGGTGAGGGTTTGGCGATGTTGTCGGCCTTTTCCTCTAAATCATTAAGGCGGTCGTCTACTTGACCCATCCACTTGCCCAGATTCGTGACGTCATCCCTCACGCCGGCCAACCGTTCCTCAAATTCGGCGGCGAGAGCCTCGTTCGCCACCTTCATTTCCGTGGCCAGACGGTCGTTTGCGGCTCTCATTTCTGTGGTTAACTCGGCCTTCATTTCTTCCATCTACTTGGTGATGTTGTCGTTAGCCGTCTTCATTTGTTTCAGTTCCGCTAAAATCTTTTCTAATGCTGCCTCCATTGTGTTATGTCGCACTCCTGACACCAATTGTGACTTTGTGGGTTCGTGAAATGAAAAGTACAATTTCACCGCTCAAAACTGTTCTTTATTTTCACCGACTTACAGTTAAACACTTGCCAATTACGCAGAATTGCGTACTGCACACAATTACAATTCACCAGTTCGTCCGTTACAATTTCACTTGTACTCGCGATTACATCAACTCCGATACTCATACACAGTTACGTACAGTCTTCCGTTGCACAATCTTTTCGTTCATTAACACGTCACTGACTAACACTGCCTTCTTACACCAAGAACTGTCCTCACTCACACTCTAAACTTCTGACTAGCTGCAGCCCTTTTTATAGGCATCTCGCCGTCTTCTCGGCTTTTCTTGTTCCCAGGCGAAGATTCCAGAAGTTTGAAAGATCCCGTAATTTCCAGAACAGGTGGAAGAGAAACAGACCGCACAATCATGTTTTTCCCCCAGCCATCCCTGTCACCACTATAAGACGGACGAGGGGGAGGCGTGGCTAACACGGACCTCCCCTGTCTTCCGCTCTCAGCTGCTTCCATAGGGTGTTCCAAAGCCCGGGTGACAGTATAATACATTAGACATTAAGAAGAAATATCGAACTGCGAACAAATGAAGAGCTACAACTAAATTATATGGACAAAGCCACCTTATCCACTCTTATGTTAATGAAGTAATTGAAGTAACACACGTCATGGGTGTTAGGTTATTAGTTTATGCAAAGGTTTATAAGAATGGGCGACATTTCTATTCAAGAGGCTGCGGATCAGTTTAGCCAGCGTAGTTAAGGAAATGTATGTTGAAGATTACTACGTTTTCCGAAAGTGGCGCTATAACGTTATCAGTTAAACCTGGTTTCTCCTCAAGGTGCACTGAAGAAATAAAATGAATTACATGGATTTTTAATATTAACATGTCCAATTGTACGTTTAATAATCCAGGCAATAAATAATTCATGCCTTTGTGTATTTCCCTAAGGTTCCATTAGATATAATCAATTCTTAGGTTAATAACCACCTTTAAAACATTTGACTGTCAGTAAAACTATAATGCATTCTCCTCCTACCACTAGATCTGTAGTACATCTGTAATAATATTGTTTCAGCAAAAGCTTCTCTGGAAAAACGTAAAGTTGGTGGATGAAATACAACAGCGAATAAAGTCACGTGACTGCAGACGTCAGATATTTTAATACTCGTACTTATCTCTTTTAAATACGGTTTCCTTCTTGAGGTTTCAGTGTACCCTTTTTGTAACAAATATTCCTTTCTATAATGCGTCAGTTTTATAGCTCTGTTGTTACTTCTTTGCCATCCAGTTGATACCAAATTTAAGGGATGCGATGTATAAAGAATCCTAAACGGTTTCAAAGGAGTCTTGTATGTTTGTAACGACACGAACAGGTGCAGTTGGTTGAGTTGTGTAACAAAAGATAAGGGAAAGCAAAACTCTAAGGGATAGCACTTGACTGTTTGAATAGGCATTCTTCGGACGCTTAATAATGGCATGACAAAATAGTCACAAAGGGAATCTTTGGTTGAATGAAGCGGGCTTCCAGAAAGTGAAAGTGATACACTCCCACGCGGCCTGTGAGAACATACAGTTCGTGGCTGGGAGCCAATTAGAGCAGTCCACTTCTTCTGTCTTGGTCCAGGACAGACCAGAAGTGGTGAGAGAAGATATTTGTCCGTTCACATGTACGTGAAGAAGGAATTAAGTTTATCGAGTAATAAGCATTCCACCTTCAGTCTCTCTGAGCAGTGATCTATTGGTAATCCTTGGTCGGCAACTTCAAGTTCGATATTCTTAAGAAAAGAAGCAGTCATTAAACCAGTTTGAAACGGGCATACAGTGTCATTAAAACCATTCTTCTCACACATATCCACGCATACCCTGTGAGTAACCTCATTGTTTTACCCTGAGCTAAACATTATTTGTATCAAACCGTAGCACCAACGTGGTATTTTTGTTCGCCAATATATTATTGCTTCACAGTTTCCACTTTTCTAATTACTTAATTTACGCTACTAGTATACTGATTCAGTTTTCTGCGGTCTGAACTCGTTGTTTTACTTTTTTCTTCTTTACTTTTAAAAATAACATGAAATTTAGAAACCTTCACATAACGATGTTTCTTTCGTTATCATTATTGTTTAAACTATCAGTCTCTAGCCATTTTCTCCTGTTACACGAATAACAAAATATTCGAGGGTGGGTCAAAAAGTAAAGCCTCTTATTGTTTTCTTAAATACGTAAGCTATTTGAAAAATTTGAATTTGGCGCAATTCCTCAAACCTTCTTCTCCAATCCCCTGCAGTAGTAACTTCCTAAGTCAACAGGTGGCAGCACTGCTTCCTCTACCAAAATGGCTGACATCGGCATTCCTATTAGACAGCGTTCTGTGATTGAATTTTTGACTGCGGAAGGTGAAACGCCAATTCGCATTCACGAAAGGCTAAAAAATGTGTATGGTGATGTAACGGTGGATGTCAGCACTGTTAGACGATGGGTTCATCGCTGTAACGAAGCTCAAGGGCAAAACCCATTGGCAGATGAAAAGCGAAACAGCAGGTCGCTGACTGCAGTGACTCCATGCAACATTCAGCGAGTCGATGGCATTATTCGTGGTGATCGCCGGGTAACAATAGGTGAATTGCGTCGCATTACCTCCCTCAGTAAAGGCAGTATGATGACGATTATTCAACAACTGGGTTACTCAAAGGTTTGTTCACGTTGGTTACGAAGAATGTTAAGCAAACAAAACAAAGAAACAAGTAAACAATAGCCTCCGAACACTTGCAGCGCTTCAATTTGTAGGGAGAGGAGTTTATGGAAAAAGTTGTTACCGGAGACGAAACGTGGGTTCACTTTTTTGAACCTGAATCAAAGAGGCGGTCAATGAAATGGCATCACACAACGTCACCAAAGAAAAAATATATAGAAAACTCAGCCGTAGGCAGGGAAAGCTATGGTGACAGTGTTTTGGGATGCAGAGGGTGTGCTTGTGATTATTTTTATGGATCAGGGATGCCCAATAAAATCTGTCCAATACGTCAGAACTCTCAAAAAGCTGAAAGCACGTCTTCACCGAATTCGACCAACAAAATCTATGGCGGATGTTCTTCTTTTGCATGACAATGCAAGACCACACACCAGCCGTTACACCACTGCAGAAATTGAGAAATTGGGATGGCAAGTCTTACAGCCCTGACCTGGCGCCATCAGACTTCCATCTGTTCGGACCACTATAGGAAGCTCATCGTGGGATTCATTTTGAAGATTAGGAGGCTGTGAAAACGTCCGTGGGTCAATGGCTTAGGAAGCAAGACCGTGTGTTTTACCACTCTGGAATACATGCCCTAGTTAAAAGGAGGACCAAAACTGCGGAAAAGAACGCAGATTATATTGAATAGTGACAAATTAATCGTCAACGATCTAGTTTTCAAGCTATGTAAATTGGAGTCAATTTTCTTGGCAATTAAAGTAGAAAAAGTAGGTGGCATTACTTTTTCACCCACCCTCGAATAATGAAAGTTTACCCCAAATATAAGAAAACAGTTTCTAAGCATACTTGTAGAATGTAAGGCATAAGATTTTTTGGTCTTTGTGTCCTTAAAGTCGTCCACAGAATATCATTATACGCAAAGAAAAAAAATCTTCCCACCCTAGACGTGAGGAAACTCTACAAACTGCCAACTTGAGGCTGCAAGAAATTAACCAAGTTAGAAATGCTCAAATGGAATTAGCCCTAGTCACCGAAGTAGTAAATGCAAAACATCTCGAAACTGAGCAGAGACAACGAAAAACAATTTCGGCTTAAGTTAATTCTGTTTTACCCTTTAATTCGGCCAATCTATAAACATCTGTAATGATGATCACATCGTGGATACTGATAATACGTCTACTTAAATTGTTGCATCATGGGTATCTGTTGACGTGATATAGCGTGTCTTGAAAACCTTATATAATTTAGTAACAGCTACTTTTGAAGGAGAGTTAGGACATGTTAATTAATTACATGTTCTTACTAACAGAAACAACTCATAATAAAATCCGCAGAAACAACCAAGTTTTGTATATCACCTCCAAGATTACAATTTATTTGTGGTTATAAATAGCCTTCAATTTTTTTATATACGAAGCTCAGCTATGGTAACCAACAAAAATTTGAATGTCAACTGGAAGATAACATCGACATCAAAATGAGTAGGCTACAAATGCAAATGTTAAACGAAGTAAATATGTACTGATCAGTGGACATATTTCATCTTGTGTAGGGTAACTTTGAGGTAAGCCTATGTCTATGCCTGCTCAGAAATATTAGTTCACTTTTGTTACGGATGTTGGTATCACTGTGCATTAAGAGACCCTGGGCAAGAACTTTTAACATCCTCTTACGTTAAGTCATATCAAACGATGCATGAAATGGTGTTGAAATGAGCACAGGCTACATAGAACTTAGAGTTACCAGACATTCATCTTGGAGGATAAGGAAATCTCCAACGTTTACACATATCAGAAGATGAATGAAATGATGTTCAAATGAGTACAGGCTACATAGAACTTAGAGTTACCAGACATTCATCTTGGAGGATAAGGAAATCTGCAACGTTTACACATATCAGAAGATGAATGAAATGATGTTCAAATGAGTACAGGCTACATAGAGCTTAGAGTTACCAGACATTCATCTTTCAGGATAAGGGAAAACTTCCAAAGTTAAGGGATATCCGACGATGAATGCAGTGACGTTCACATGAACTCAGGATACATAGAGCTTATAGGTATTAGACATTCATCTTTCAGGATAAGGGAAAACCTCCAGCGTTAAGTCATATCGGGCGATGAATGCAGTGACATTCATATGAACTCAGGATACATAGAGCTTACAGGAAATAGACATTCATCTTTCAGGATAAGGGAAAACCTCCTGCGTTAAGTCATATCGGGCGATGAATGCAGTGACATTCACATGAACTCAGGATACATAGAGCTTACAGGAAATAGACATTCATCTTTCAGGATAAGGGAAAACCTCCAACGCTTGCTCATATCAGACGATGAATGAAAAAAATTGCAAATGAGTACAGGGTACATAGAGCTTAGAGTTAACAGACATTCATCTTTCAGGATAAGGAAAAACCTTAAACGTTTACTCATATCGGACGACGAATGAAATGATTTTGAAATCAGTCCAAGTACAAAGATCTTAGAGTTATCTGACATTGATCTTTCAGTATAAGAGAAAACCTCCAACGTTTACTCATATCCGAAAATAAATGAAATTATGTTCAAATGAGTACAGACTACATAGAGCTTAGAGTTACCAGACATTCATCTTTAAGGATAAGAGAGGGCCTCCAAAGTTAGGTCATATAATGTCATATAGGACGATGAAAGAAATAATGTTCAAATGAGTATGAGATCGATATGGTTTATCCAATATTTATCGTCCAGAATAAGGGAAAATCTTAGGAAGAAGCCTCACCCTTACTGAGACTCGAACTCGGGACTTCTTGAGCGTGAGGCAGATACAGTGCATCTACGCTAATGAGGTGGGCTACTTTAAATTTGTCAATATAGTATGTAAAGGAGCTCTGATTATCTGAAATGTTAGTTACATTAGGAAAAATGCTTAAACGTTTTGAGCCACCCAAGGTATAACTCAGAAATGACTGGAGGCAATTACTCTAGTAAGCTTCTTCACCAATAGATGGCCACCACTGTCATTTTGTGGGTATCCAGAATATTTCTTTTTGTTCGTATTCACGCGGAATGTTTGGAGCTCAAGTAATAATAATTTACGAAAAATATTCTTTTAAAGTTTTATTTTCCCTCTGCACTCTTATTAAAACGACCAACCAAAACAAAATTGTTGCATGGCTTTTACTCAGAAAAAATACTAGTTGAGAACATAATTGAGTTGATAAAACCATTACGTTTACAACTTTTCGTGTAGTAATTTTTTCAAATATGGATTAATGGATTAATGCGTAAATATGTGTCACCAACACTGCAAAACCAATTTATTCAAAAAACCGCGCTTCATTTTATTCAAAGTAGTGACATGTTTCAAGGAAAGGAGTAATTCCTAATGAAGGAGACCGATGCGACAATTCCACACGTCTCAGTATAAGGGGTAGTATACTGCGCCTCCCGTATAATTAACTCCAGAAGGATGCTGTAACCCCTTTGCATTGCGAGTAGCATGTCTCTTGTTTACTGTATCATTTCTGGTTTAACGCACGTTCAGTTTTCCTAGAAATAAAAAAAAAACATTCCAGTAGAGTGCGTGTAGTTAATTGACTGTAAAATTACTCCCCCTGGGTTTCAAGCCTTCGTTTTATTGATGGTCCTTTTTTATTCCTCATTGATGTACGCTGCGTTTGACTTCTAGTCCAACATTTGCAATCGAATGTCGCTTCTGTTCGAAATAAACTCGGACACAAGTTTGCCAGTAATGAGCGACATAAAGTTTAAGAAAAAAAGACTGTCAATATATGAAATAAATTTGTAAATAAAATACAAATATTAGATTTTTGGATCGAGTTCAGTTCTGTATATCAGCATATATATAGAAAATTATTGACATTGGTTCTAATCAAAAATTTATTTTAAGGGGATGCAGCACTGAAAACCTCAAATCCACCAAATTTTCAACCAATCTTGCTGAAACGTTTACCACTTAGTTCTGATGCATATTGGACACAGAATTAAAAATTTAGTGTTTATATCTTCAATTGTTTTTGAGTAATTAATTTTTGAAATTCAAAATTTGGGCAAAATTCAAACCGCTCCACGTGATGAAAATTTTCAAAATTTTAACTTTTTTTTTCTAAATTGATTCAGATGGTTATGAAGAAAAGATATATCTTATGAATTTCTTATATTGCTTTTAGTTCCAGAGGGGAAAAAATTAGGTATGGAGCAAACAAAATAAGCCAAAAAATGATTAAACCTCTGACTTTTTAATATCAATAACTTTAAAAATATAATGAATATTAAAAATGCATATGATAGAAACCTTTGTTTGCTTTCTAAGAACACGTGTTGAAAATTTAAGAGGAACTGAATCAAAACTGCATCGTGTGGAACATTTTGAATGACAAAAAATGTTGAAAAAACTATAACTGAGTAAATCAGATTTTAAAATCCAAAACATTTACCTTCTCAGCTACATGCCTTGAAGTAGACTAAAACCCTCCAGATTGATAAGTTGGACCCTCCAGCCTCTTTCTTTTTCTCTTCTGTGCAGTGTTCTTCAATTTCAGGATGTTTTAGAAGTTACTTTCACAGGAATTGCTGAATGAAGTAAGCGTAATTGGTCCTTCCCTTTGCTAATTTTTAGAGATGCTGGTGAAATCTGTATCCATTATGTCTGACTGCAGCTTGAGTGAGGCAGAACAACCAAAATTGAATTCACTGATGGTTGATGACACAGCAACCTGAAGTCTCTTCTTTGAAACAAATATTTCTTTTGGGCAATTACGCCATATCATGTTATGTAAACCTTCATTTGCATTTTGTGTCTTACCCAAACTACATCTCCTTAGGATTTCACCTGATGCCAGCCTTTGGTCCACAGCCATTAATTTTTTTATCACATCAGGCCTCAAATATGTTCCCATTGTTGCGTTGTGTTTATGTGTTTTTTCCCATGCATTGTTTGTGCTATTCATGATCCTATGTACACAGTCAATAAGAGGTCAGTTGTTTCAAAGAATGTTTTACCTATAACCTATATAACAGTTCTATGCACGTTTTGATGTATAAAATACCCTTATAAATATTAAATGGCACACTAAAACTCATCAATTATATATAAAGAGTATGTAGTTTAACGAGAAACACAAGAAAACCCGACCGTTAGAAACTCACACAAAAGCAAAATATAAACATTACCATTTGCTTTCAATGTTTATAGCCAGTGTTATGTTTCCATGGTGCCAAATATTGTAAGACATAACCATCATACCAACACACAAAATTCCACCAGAAACTTTGCCCGCTAATTTCAAATGTATTAATTTAGTACATTCAATCGAACTCAAATGACAGAATTCTGTTAATCCAAGGGCCGGTATGCCGGTGTGCACGGGCATTTAAATTGTCATGTGAAGGTATTTAAGTGCTTGAAACTCATAAATTTAGTTTGATGACGATTCTTTAAGGCTCAAAGTACTTTATTAGCTTAAAATAAATTTTTCCTCATATTTTTAGCCAATTGCGGTGTTGCACTAATCTTCTCCAGCGTGTATCTGATAAAGGTAGAGCAGAAGGTACTATCGGGGTATGCGTGGATATGTATGGGAGCAAGGATGGTTTTAATGACACTCGAATGCAAGTTTCAAACTGGTTTAATGACTACTTCTTTTTATCATCACATCAAACACGAATTTGCCGACCAAGGACCACCAATATATCACAGTTTAGAGTTACCGTATGTAGAATGCTTTTTAGTCGATAACACTTAATTCGTTATTCACGTAGGAACCGACATATTTCTTTTCTCTCCGGTTCTCGTCTGCCTTCGCCAAAGACCCAACCAGATGTCTCTTACTCGACCGCCACCCCCGTTCTGTCCTCAATTCAGCTGCGTATGTGTCTTTCACCTCTTGAAGCCTCTTTATCACAACAAAGCTGCTTTTTTGACTATTTTGTCCATTGTGATTGTTAGTCTCTGTCATTCCATTATTAAGGATCCGAACAATGCCTTTTCAAACGCAGTAAAGTGTTACCCACTGAGGATTACTAACAAAAACCTCATTTTTTCAGTTTCTTTTGTTAAAACTATTCAACCCAATGCACCTGAACGTGTTGTAACAAATATACAATATTCCTTTGAAATACATTACGATCCTTTACTCATTTCATCCCTTAATTCCGGTATCAAACGTTAAGTCGTATCCGACGAGGAACGACATGATGCTCAAATGAGTCCATGCTCCATAGATCTCAGTGACCAGACATTCATATTTCAAGATAAAGGAAACCTCCAACGTCAAGTCATATCGGTCGAACCACGAAATGATGTTCAAATGATTCCAAGGTACAAATAGTTTAGAGTTATCAGAAATTTACTTCTCAGAATAGAGAAATCCTCCAAGGTTAAATCATATTAGACGATGAAGGAAATTGCGTTCATATGATCCCAGGGTACATAGAGATTAGAGTACCCAGACATTCGCCTTGCAGGATAAGGGAAAACCTCCAACGTTAAGTCATATCGGACGATAAATTAAATTACGGTCATATGATCCCAGGGTACATAGAGATTAGAGTACCCAGACATTCGCCTTGCAGGATAAGGGAAAACCTCCAACGTTAAGTCATATCGGACGATAAATTAAATTACGGTCATATGAGCCCAGGGTACATAGTACTTAGAGTTACAAGCATTCATCTTCGGGTGTAATAGAAAACCTCCAAAGTTAAGACATGGGACGATGAACGAAATGATGTTCAAATCAGTCCAAGGTACAAAGAGCTTAGAGTTATCAGACATTCACTTCTCAGAATAGAGAAAACCTCCAAGGTTAAACCATATCGGATGATGAATGAAATTAGGTTCATATCAGACCAGGGTCCATAGAGCTTAGTCATCTCACATTCATCTTCAGGATAAATGAATATCTCCAGTGTTAAGTCATATGGACGAAATGGTGTTCAAATGAGTACCGGGTACATAGAGCTTAATGTTACCTCTAACGGTAAGTCATGTCGGACGATGAATGAAGTGTTCAGATGAGTACAGGGTACATAGAGCTTAAGGGTCGTATTCATGGTTATCATTTTAGTGCAGACTATCTCCCGACTAACTTTGTCTGGACCACACGCGGTCTAACTTTTTGGTATTCATAGAGATAAAAAGCCTCGGACTAAGCAAAGCAATGAACCAGCACGGAGCAAGTGTTACACGAGATAGAAAGGTTCTTCTGCGCATGCGCGAGTCCGTTATAGTCTTAAACAAACCATGGTGTAGTAACAATTCTCTGTGGTAGATTCACAGCTGTTTCTTAATCATTCTTACGGTAGCTGCTGGTGTTTGAGTTTCGGTAACAAGGTTTGGTGTGCTGTGAATATGGATAATATGAAGAAGCGTGGTATAAAAAGGTCAGAGAGAGACCAATGTTTTCTCTAGTCCAAAAAATAATGAACACTATAGAAAATAAATCCGTTTCGACGAATACAAATATGAGAAAGGAGGAGACATAAAAGGAGATTTATAACGAGTTTGCTGATAATGTGGCTTACTGATGCAGGTCAGCAGTGTTGTCTTGATATCCTCCTCTTGCATAATACCGAGGTGCTGTTAAGATTTGAGTGTCAATAGAAATACTCAGGCCTCGGTTATCGTCCCTGATGTACAGGTTAGAACGAAACATTTTTATCAATTTTCTGGTGTTCGCTTTAGTAAACCTGTATCTGCTTTTGAAGTTTAGGTCGTCGTACTTCGCAGTAACTTCTATTCTGGGTAGATAAGGTTTCATCCACCGTCTTATTTCAGAACTATACGCACCAAAGTTACCAGACATTCATCTTTCAGGATAAGGGAAAACCTACAAGGTTAAATCATATTGGACGATGAATGAAACGATGTTTAAATGAGTTCACGGTCCACACAGCTTAGAGTTTCCAGACATTCATCTCTAAACATTTCGGATGATGACTGAAACGATGTTCAAATGTGTACAGGGTACATGGTGCTTAAAGTTACCCAACATACATCTTTGAGGATAAGGGTCTACTACCTACGTCAAGTTATATCGGACGATGAATGAAATGATGTTCAAATGAGTACAGGGAACATTGTGCTTTAAGTTACCCAATATACATCTTTGATGATAAGGGAAAACAACCAAAGCAAAGTCATATCGGACGATGAATGAAATGATGTTCAAATGAGTACAGGGAACATAGTGCTTTAAGTTACCCAATATACATCTTTGAGGATAAGGGAAAACAATTAAAGTCAAGTTATATCGGACGATGAATTAAATGATGTTCAAATGAGTACAGGGTACATGGTGCTTAGAGTTACCCAACAAACCTCTTTGAGGATAAGGGAAGACAACCAATGTCACGTTATATCGGACGATGAATGAAATAATGTTCAAATGAGTACAGGGTACATAGTGCTTAAAGCTACCCAACATACATCTCTAAGGTTAAGGGAAAACCTCCAAATTGAAGTCATATTGGACGATGAATGAAATGATATTCAAATGAGTCCTGGGTCCATTGAGCCCAGGGTTGTAGGTCATTTATCTTAAAGTGTAAGGGAAAACCCCGAATAACACCTGATCCAGGGTAATGACCCTGATCAGAGTTGGTACTTGTGCCCGAAACGCTACTATAACACTACGGAGGTGGGCATCTTTGCTATTTGTGCAACATGGGCGCAAATAAATGCGTCAAAAGTACAACAAAACCAAATTTTACACAAGTTTCTCTAATTTTGTATGAACCATTCTTACTTTATATTAACCGTAACAAATGTTCACAGATATTATCTTATAAACAATTTTCTTTTAGATACAGGGGGCATTTAGGAATGCAGTAGGCTTTAAGTGATAGTGAGTTTAAAACAGTGAAATTTTGAGCGTTGTTATATAACGTTTGGGGTTATCACGTTGAGGCTTAGGCTGACGATGCTGGGAAGGCTGAATTAATTCAACAAAAGTGTCGTGGTCCTCAGGCCCTATAACCTGCATATTGCCCTCGAGGCCGCTCAAGTTTTCTCGGATAACCTCTGCGGCAAACTCTCCTGGGATTAGGATCGCCATATCAGCAAAATTTATACGAATAATCATCGTACAGGGAGAACCGTGTAAAGCTGAACACTTCTGAGTTCTTCTTAAACATCGCATAGCAACCAGCAATTTAAATAAATTTGGCAATCACTTGAAATCAAAACATTTACGTATTCCGTTGCCCTTCTAAGAAAATTTGAAACAGAATAACGCTAAAGATAAATTAATAGGAGATTAAACGTTTGCAAGGATAAACAGTAGTGGACAAATTACACTGGGCAACAAAAAATGATTTTTGAATGTTATGAGCCCTTCATGAGGCAATTCCTACTAATTTTGGGTTGAGAAAAACAAATATGACAAAGAAAACAAATTATTCACTCCAGTTTCTATGATATACACAAGGGGGTAGTATTGCATATCAACGGATTGAGAGAAAAGGATACACTTTAATTACATACTAACAACAAAGAAAGTGCATTTGACATTTTAACTGGTAATTACATGCTAAGAGTTCTAAATTGCTGAAAAAATACTTCGAAGATAGTCGTGTCTGAAGAGAATCATGTGGTCGCCTATTGACTTCGTCGTCTTTTAGCTTGCCTCTTGTGATGGAGTTCCACGGAATTCCCTACAAAGACCAACAGTAATCCGCAAGCATTACTTCATTCCAACGGCCCTGATATCTTTGTTCCATAACAGAAATGTCCTGATGGAATCTCTCCCCATGTTCATCACTAACAGTTCCACAACTAGGAGGGAAAAAGTCGAGGTGGGAGTGGAGAAAATGGATCTTAAGGTACATGATGCTTTCAAGGTTACGGTATTTTTGCGGGAGCACTATCACCAAATTCTTGTAGTTGTCATCTATTTTGCTGCCTAAAAATCCATGAGCAACACTCTTGAAGGCTTCCCAAGCTTCCTTTTCTTTCCCCTTCAAAATGTAGTCAAATGCAGGATCCTTTACAAGTTCTATTATTTGTGGTCCAACAAAAATGCCTTCCTTAACTTTTGCATCACTTAATTTCCAAAATTTCTCTCTGATTATGTTTTGTTATTTGACAGGTATGCCAACTCTTCCCCCCCCCCCAAAAAAAAAAGTTCCCCCAAATTTAAAATCTTCACTCTAAAATATAAAATGTCACTTTAATTTCAAAACAAGAGCTAATCTATAATTTTTATGATGAGTTTTGAATTCAGCACATGGAACTACATATACATTCACTATTTTTAAGCCCGAAACATTATCTTTGTGCAGAGTGTTATTAGCAAAAGTGATTTTTTTGTACTTTAGTAAAAATATAGTATACCTACATAGAATGGCACTACGGCACTGAATGTTCAGGAAAAACATTTTAATATTCAGTGTGCCCTCCCTTAGCTTTAGTTAAGGCCAAAATTCGTCTCTGCATCTTTGGATTAAGATTTTGAACAACTCACGAACTCCTTCATCTTTTCTTCATATGGAAACACTGGACTCAATCAACTGAAATTTTGTAGTAGGACCCTATGCTTTCAATTTTTATGGATAATGGACCATATGGACTTCTTCCTGGCCAATCCAGTTGAGAAATTCCATGTGGTCTGAATTTCTCCATGACACTTTTTGCTCGATGGCATGGCGCTCTATCTTGCATGAATAAACCATCTCCTGATGGGAACCATTCCCTCTACATAGGTACCACAAAGTTGTTTATCCCTTTATTGTACTTAGCAGCATTTATATTACCTTCTACAACGTGCAAAGGTCCCAGTCCGTATGTTGGGACACGTCCCCACACGGTAGAATGAGCCTGAAAAATTCAATAGCATAGCCGGGATGTCAACCACGGATCTTCTGGTCTCCGTCCAGTCGCTCTAACCATTGAGCTACATTGAGCTTATAGTAGAGCTCAATGGTTAGTTCAGCTGGACCGAGACCAGGAGATCCGTGGTTCAAATCCCGGCTATGGCATTGACTTTTTCAGTCTGACTCTACCTTTCCATACTTTAGCCTACACACGGCCAGAGTGAAAGAACAATTAATACCCACCTCCCCACACCCTTATTTTATTAGGATATTTCAGAGCCTGCACCAAACACTCCTGCTTCATTTGCCCTCCAGGACTTCTTCTCACATAAAGAGGGTTGTCTTCCTCCAGAGCAACATATGATTCACCACTGAATATCACCCGAAATTGCCAACATGAAAATTATTATTATAGTTTTAAAAACTAAATTAACATAAGTAATTTCTTTAATTTCAATAAAATGACTATTTTGATAAAACAAGCTTACATTTTGCTAAAAGTTAAGCTGTAAACACATTTCTCCCTTTAATTACTTTAATTATGACCTAATGCATTTTACTTGCCTTATTCCATTATTCTGGACTCCAGATCTTTGTGTTTTAAAGCGTTTCTTCTTCATAGCCAGAGCCAGTTTCTGTTTTTTAATTTGGTCGCCTTGCCGTCAGATCAACATCAAACGGCCGCCTACAAATTGTTCTTGCACTAACATCAGCTCCATGTTCTCTGCCAACCCTCTGAATTTGGGTTGAAGTTAATCGCCTATTTTGGCATGCTTTTCTTAACAAAAATCTATCAAAAACATCTGTGGTGGCCCGCTTTTTGCCACATCTCCCATGCTGTTTTGATTTTCTTTGACCTTTATGGCAAATCTACTCACCTATCTAATGCTTACACCAACTTATTTATTTATTTATTTTTGTTAGAGAATGACTTTTTTGTTCCAATAGCACAACCACTTTGGCCCTTTTCCTTCGAGAAACATCACTAGTTTTACCCATCTTCACACTAGGGCTGAAAACTTTCTTTGTGATTTTGGTCGCATCGCAACGCAGGTACTGGCAGGCTGTGTAGCCCGAAGATTGTTGCTGCGTGCCCACCCAGGATAGGGTTTAAACACAGATAGCATTTTCTTTTCGGGATGGTTTAGTATGGCTGTTTTTGTTTGAGGATGGTGGATTGATTACGAGGTAGTTTAGTACTCCTCTAGAAGGATAGAATTCTTTCCTTTAGCACCCTGGTGTTGAAAGGATTTATTTTGATTATGAACTGATTTTTGTGAATTTTGAGACCAACAACTCTTGGTAGATAATGGGAGCTCAGCTTTTGCTGCTGCTGGAAATGCTCCGTGGTTACCTCGGATGCCCGCAAGCCATGCGGGGGACCCGGAATAGTCGGCGACGACGTCTGGTGGGATCATAATCACCAAGAGACCTAACCAGGGCACTTCTGTGCAAAGTAACTGTTCGTATAATTTTGTAGCCCGGTGTCTAATTTCATCTTCCACGTATGGAAGACCCGAGGCTTCATGGAGGAACCTTACTGGGAAGAATCGGCCTACTGAATAGATGGACATAAGTCCTCTATTCTGAGCGCGTAGAAGATATGCCTGCCAGGAATCTGCGGTCATACCCCATACCTCGCAGGAATATAGCATCACCGGGACTATGAGAGCTCGAAAGATGTATAGCTTTACGCGGACTGGCATCGATCGAGAACCCAGCATAGGATACAGGGAAGCAACAGCTCCCTGAACCCTCGCCGAGAGTTCCCTGTTGTGTCGACGGAATGTCAGACCCTTGTCTAACTCAACTCCCAGGTATTTGATAGAGGGTACCTATTCTATCCTTCGACCTCTGAAATGGAAATCTGGGCGGTCTGCGGGGGTGTGGCGCTTGGTGAATAGAATAGCGTGGTTTTTGTCCGGATTAACGGACATCCGCCAGCGCCTCCACCACTCTTGTGTGAGACGGAGGTGTCTTTGGATTGGATTCAAGGTTATGCGAATATGTCTGTCTTTGCAGAAGAGGAGCACGTCTGGATGAACCATCTATATACCTGCTAAATGAACTCCCACCACTGTAGAGGAATGTCTTTCTCTTGAACCTCATTGAGGTTAAGTGCGTTACCTTTGTACATATGTTCTTTGGAATAAAGTAGTGCTGTACTAAGACGACCGTGTTATTCAGTACCCTGACATCCCTATCCTAAAATTAGGTGCCGAAACTTAGGTAAGCAAGCAAACCACTATTTAGGTTTCGCGTGTGGATGTGACATAAGTATGGATAATACCAGTAACACGTTGTTTCTACACTCTGGAAAGAAGAGAAGGCTCCAACGTGCTCACTAATGCCGATGGAAGACGCGCAGTGATACGACTTCTGAAAGCAGTGTTTGAGCAAACAAGAATTGCTAATAAAAAGGTACACATAGCCAGGTATTAACGCATGAAGGACTCATTTACTCACTACTACAGCACAAGTGTGTCTTAATATCAGTGAATTGAAGTATAATTAAGATGGCCGTGTTATTCAGTACCCTGATAGGAGGATGGCGGGAGAGAATGGTCGGGACCATTAAACGCTGCCCGAGGAAAGTATTAGGCAAAGACCAAGTTACGGAGGAAGGCCTAAACACCGTCCTGATAATGATTGAAGCAGCCCTGAAATCCAGACCTATAACGGGAGGAGAAGCAGGTTCTGACCCACTGACACCAGCACAGTTTCTTTGTGGAGCAAAACTAACAACAATACCCAGTGTCTCGCTAACAAAATAATTCAGGAGTCAGCAGAACTTGGCTGACGATATATTGAAACGTTTGTCCAGGGAGTACCTCACTCAACTGAGGAGTCTTCATGAGGTCCGACAGCCCCAGAAAAGTCTCTCCAGCTCAGAATCGGAGATGTTGCTCTCATCAACGAACCAGTCCGTCCAAGGCATATGTGGAAGAAACGACGGATAGTTGAACTGCACAGAGGAAGGGATGGCAACATTAGAACAGCTAGACTTCACACCGCAGATGGAAGCACGATCACCCGACCCGCCCAACTGGTCATCCCCTTAGAGATTGACCAGCGTGGAGAGGATGTGGAAGAATGTCTTTCTCGTAAACCTCATTGAGGTTAAGTGTGTTATCTTTGTATGTATGTTCTTTGGAATAAAGTGGTGCTGAATTAAGATGGCCGTGTTATTCAGTACACTGGTATCTCTATCTAAACAACCACATTCATTATCCATCCTTACACTCCTTTAGGGACACAGTAAGCAACAACAAGGTTACTTGAAAAATTCGAAGGCAAATAAAGAGAAAAATGAAATGATAATTAACAAATTGAAAAGTGTACATAAAATGCAATAGTGCCACATATTATTTCATATACTGTATCGCATTAACCCATGTGATACAAGCATAAGTTGTCTGAGAGGAAAGGGAAATGCTGAAAATTAATAAATACCCCATAAAATGGAGATACCTCCCATTTAACTAAATATAAATACAATTAAAATAGAAACTTGTGATAAAACACAAGTTTTGCTAATAACACTGGACAACAATGAAAATGTTTCGGGCTTTAAAATAGTGAATTTATATGTATTCCTATCTGCTGAATTCAAAAATCACTCCAAAAATGATAGATTAGATTTTGTTTTGAAAATAAAGTGACATTTCACTTTTTAGAGTGAAGATTTTAAATTTGAGGGAATTTTTGGGGGAGTTGGCACACTGGTCAAATAACATCAGCGGTAAATTTTGGAAACTAAGCGATGCAAAATTTAAGGAATTAATTTTTGTCGGGCCACAAATTAAAGGATCCTGCATTTAACCGAATTTTAGAGGGGAAAGAAAAGGTAGCTTGGGAAGCCTTCAAGGGTGTTGTTCATGGATTTTTAGGCAACAGAAGAGATGACAACTAAAAGCATTTGGTGACAGTGCTCCTGCAGAGATACCGTAACCTTGGATACAACATGTCCCTTAAGATCCACCTTCTCTACTCCCACCTAGACTTTTTCCCTCCTAGTTGTGGAGCTGTTTGTGATGAACATGGGCAGAGATTCCATTAGGACATTTCTGTTATGCAACAAAGATATCACGGCCGTTGGAATGAAGCAATGCTTCCGGATTAATGTTGGTCTTTGTATAGGGATTCTGTGGAACTCCATCACAAGTGGCAAGCTAAAAGACGACGAACTCAATAGGCCACCAAATGATTCTCTTCAGACACAACTATCTGCGAATCATTTCTCCAGCAATTTAGAACTCTTAGCATGTAATTACCAGTTAAAAACATCAACTGCCCTGTCATTGTTGTTAGCATATATGTAATTAAAATTTATGCTTTTCTCTAAATCCGTTAATATGTAATACTTCCACCTTGTGTATATCATAGAAACTATAGCCAATAAACATCTTCATTTTCATATTAGTTTTCTCAATCCAAAATTAGTAGGAATTGCCTCACGAAGTGCTCGAAACATTCTACAATTAATTTTCTGTTTTAGAATAACATGTCAATTTGTGATGCATTCCATTAAATGGTTGACGCAATACTCCGGAGTAATTTAAAGTGATAAGGTGTAGGTGGTAAAACTGAGCCGCGTAAATATTTCACACAAACACTTGTTCTAATTGATAACAAGAACCGACATGTCCGGTTTAAATTACAATAAATTCTCCCCTCACAAGAAAATTACATTTTGAAACGCACATACATAGAGTATTAATGTAAACGAACGTTCGTTTGCAACATAATCAAATTGCGCTCCGTGCTGAGGTGAAATTTACCATCGGATACAATTACGTACTACAATGGTTTATTGGCAGGTGACTACACAGATTTAGTTACGTGTTTGTTTACTCATTTATTACCTTCTATTTTTGCTATTTTAATTATTAGGAGCATGACAGTAGTATTGGATATTAAAAAGAGAAGTCTGTACGCACTCTAGTGCTGTTGAAGATTTAAGTTTAATAATTTCTCTGTGATTATTACAGATAGCATTGTAAGGGGGCTGTTCAATAAAGAATGGTCACATTTATTCTTTGACCACTGTTAATAAACTCATCCTCATAATTTTGATGGTCCTTCTCAAAATAGAATCCCCTAAATGCGATGCTCAAAGACCTAAGGCTACTCCTCAGTGCTCTTTCTATTGCGCAGTCACACGTAGGTCCAGTAGCGAGTCGCGACTTTTTTCATCAAAATAAGAGACAACAATGACTCAAAGAACTTCAGCACTCTTCTATTGTACAGTCACACGTAGGTCCAGTAGCAAGACGTGACTTTCAAAACGAGTTAAACCACAAACAATAATTTCCATTAAAAGTAAGAGAGAATAAGCACTCAAAGAATTTCAGCACTCCTTCTATTGTACAGTCAGACATAGGTCCAGTAGCGAGGAGTGACTTTCAAAGCGAGGAAAGTTCCATACAATAATGTTCATTAAAATAAGAGAGAATAATGACTCAAAGAACTAAGGTCACTCCTCAAAACTCCCTCTATTGTACAGTCACACGTAGGTCCAGTTTGGAGGCGTAACTTTCCGTACGAGGGAAACTCCAAATAATAATTTCCATTAAAATAAGAGAGAATAATGACTCAAATAACTTTGGCTGCTCTTTAGTACTCTTTCTATTGTACAGTCACACGTAGGTCCAGTTTGGAGGCGTAACTTTCCGTACGAGGGAAACTCCAAATAATAATTTTCATTACAATAAAAGAGAATAATGACTCAAATAACTTTGGCTGCTCTTTAGTACTCTTTCTATTGTACAGTCACACGTAGGTCCAGTTTGGAGGCGTAACTTTCCGTACGAGGGAAACTCCAAATAATAATTTCCATTAAAATAAGAGAGAATAATGACTCAAATAACTTTGGCTGCTCTTTAGTACTCTTTCTATTGTACAGTCACACGTAGGTCCAGTTTGGAGGCGTAACTTTCCGTACGATGGAAACTCCAAATAATAATTTTCATTAAAATAAGAGAGAATAATGACTTAAATAACTAAGGTTACTCTTTCATACTCTATCTACTGTACAGTCACACGTAGGTGCAGTATCGAGGTATGACTGTCAAAGCGATGGAAGCTCCATACAATAATTTCCATTAAAATAAGAGAGAATAATGACTCAAATAACTTAGGCTACTCTTTAGTACTCTTTCTATTGTACAGTCTCACGTAGGTCCAGTAAGAAGGCGTGACTGTCAAAGCGAGGGAAGCCCCAAATATTAATTTTCGTCAAAATAAGAGAGAATAATGACTCAAATAGCTTAGGCTGCTCTTTAGTACTCTTTCTATTGTACAGTCACACGTAGGTCCAGTAAGAAGGCGTGACTTTCAAAGCGATGGAAGCTCCATACAATAATTTTCATTAGAATAAGAGAGAATAATGGCTCAAATAACTAAGGCTACTCTTTAGTATTCTTTCTATTGTACAGTCACACGCAGGTCCAGTAGGGAGGCGTCACTTTCAAAACGGGGGAAAATCCAAACAATAATTTTCATTAAAATAAGAGAGAAAAATGCCTCAAAGAACTAAGGCTTCATTTCAGTACTCTTTCTATTGTACAGTCACACGTAGGTCCAGTAGAGAGGCGTGACTTTCAGTAAGAGGGAAACTCCAAATAATAATTTTCATTTAAATAACTGAGAATAATGACTCAAATAACTTAGGCTGCCCTTTAGTATTCTTTCTATTGTACAGTCACACGTAGTTCCAGTAGGAAGGCGTGACTTTGAAAGCGATGGAAGCTCCATAAAATAATTTTCATTAAAATAAGAGAGAATAATGACTCAAAGAACTGAGGTCACTCCTCAATACTCCCTCTATTGTACAGTCACACGTAGGTCCAGTTTGGAGGATGACTTTCAGCACGAGGGAAACTCCAAATAATAATTTTCTTTAAAATAAGAGAGAATAATGACTCAAATAACTTAGGCTACCCTTTAGTACTCTTTCTACTGTACAGTCACACGTTGTAGGTCCAGTAACGAGGCGCGACTTTCAATACGAGGGAAGCTCCAAATAATAGTTTTCATTAAATTAAAAGATAATAATGACCCAAGCTTCTTAGGCTACTCTATAAGTACTCTTTCTATTGTACAGTCACAAGTAGGTCCAGTAGCGAGGCGTGATTCTCAAAGTGAGGGAAGCTACGAACAATAACTTTCATTAAAATAAGAGAGAATAATGACTCAAAGAACTAAGGCTACTCTTTAGTACTCTTTCGATTGTACACTCTCACGCAGGTCCAGTAGCGAAGCGTGACTCTCAAAGTGAGGGAAGCTACGAATAATAACTTTCATTAAAATAAGAGAGAATAATGACTCAAAGAACTAAGGCTACTCTTTAGTACTCTTTCTATTGTACAGTCACACGTAGGTGCGGTAGTGAGTTGTGACTGTCAAAGCGAGGGATGCTCCAAATAATAATTGTCATTAAAATAAGAGAGAATAATGACTCAAATAATTTGGGTTACTCTTTTGTATTCTTTCTACTGTTCTATCACACGTAGGTCCACTAGGGACGCGAGACTTTCAGTACGAGGGAAACTCCAAATAATAATTTTCATTAAAATAAGAAAGAGTAATGGCTCAAATAACCTAGGCTACTCTTTAGTATGCTTTCTACTGTAGGCACACGTAGCTCCAGTAGCGAGATGTGTCTGTCAATGCGACGGAAGCTCCACATAATTTTCGTTAAAATAAGAGAGAATAATGACTCAGAGAACTAGAGTATTGTTCAGTACTCTTTCTATTGTATAGTCAAGCATAGGCCCCTCTTGCATTGCAAAACTACTCAGACATATTGCGATCTCCCCTCTCCACTTAGACGTTCCAAATGTTCCTGCACCTGGGCGACACCGCTAAACTGTTAGGCTAAAGTGGAGAAAGTATACAATTCACACACCTTACTTAAAACTACACAAGAATTTCCTTTTTATAACCACTGAATACCATATCTACGTGAAGTAGTAATGATAATGTTATTTAAGTTAAGTTACAGTCGTATTGAAAAGTGCCACATAAGGCTAAAGAAGTATCTCTTTCTTCACACGCTACAGAGACTTCAAGTGACAAAAACTGTCAGCGTTTCCTAACTATTGAAAAGTCACAATTGCTTCCGGAAGCCTATGGTGCGCGGTATTCAATTTTACGAATGCACAAATACAGTATAAAATGAGCTCCCGGAGCTGGTCAGTCGTATCTAAGCAGGTTTCAAATTGATAGCAGCAACGTGGAGTTTCAAAAATAAATTTTAAAAATATGTCCATACCAAATCAAAGAGAGGGTGAACATAAAGCCTAGATTCATTTTTGAGGAAACGGTTTATTTTAAGTTTCTTTTAGTGGAGATCTGAAAAAAGCTGTCAACTGAAAAACAAATAGATGTTGTTTCTGCACGTTTTAGGAGATCTACAAATCAGGAGGTTCAAGCGAAAATTCAATAAACCCGGTCATATAAGGGCTAATATCAGACTACTGATGCAGAAATTTCAAAGGACAAGCAGGGTAGACCAGGGTGACCAATCAATTTGTGCAGCAGGTAAGCGATGCTGTGACCAGAAGTCCAAAATCATCAGCCAGGAGGTTAATTCGAGAGGTGGGTGTACCACAATCGACAGTGTGGAAGACTCTGAATTTCACTTTAAAGAAGCGGTCATACCACCTCCAAATTCGACATGCACTAGAACGGGAAGACTACGCGGTCATGAAGCAATGTGTTACAACCTGTTGAGGTTAGTTGAAGAAGCCAATTTGTTGCAAAATGTATTTTTTAGCGATGAGGCCACCTTCCACATATGTGGCATGGTCAACAGACACAACTGCAGAGTGTGGGCGGATGAAGAACAAAATACGATCATGGAGTGGGAACGAAACACTCCAAAAGTGAATGTGGCTGGGGTTGACAAAATCGAACGCGTATGGGCCAGTCTTTTTTGGAGAGCAAACAGTGACAGGCATTGTGTGATATGCTAGAACTGTTGCTTCAACCTAAATTACAAAAAGATGGCATTCTGGGTAGTATGGTTTTCCAACAGGATGGAGCGCCTCCTCACTTCGCACTGATTATTAGGAAGTACATTCCCACGTTGATGGATTGGCAGTGGTTCATACCGCATATGGGCGCCATGTACCCCGGATATTACACCTCTTGGCCTTTTTGCGTGGGGATACGTGAAATCACAGAAGTTAAAATCACCTCCATTGCCATTCTTAAGGAGCTTATCAGGCAAGCAATGAGTAACCTCACACCTGCAATGCTGAACAAAGAGTTTGAGGCAGCAGTGCATCGCTGGGAAACCTGTATGGATGTGCAAGGTGGTCATATCCAATGACCCTAAGAAAAACCGTTCATGGATTATGTGTTACCATGTCATATGGTTTACAATAACTGTATTTGTCTCAATGTAATATTACGTCTTCTAAAAATGGATCCAAACTTTATCTTCAATCTGTACTGTTTGGCATGAATTTTCTTGTTCTACTTCTTTTTCTCCTGTAATTATTGGGAAGGAGCCGCCTACAACGCCACTGCTATCATCTTCTTCCTCAGTTTGGACTGATCAGCCATGCTATTTTTTCTGATACAGTTTATCTGCACCTCGACGGATCTAAATTAAGGCGCGAAGCTGTAAATCCTAAGTCTAAGCGGAACGTTCTCTACATCAGAACAAGACGAAGACGTCGTCAAGGATCTTTATGGTGCAATGTCGAATCCTAGTACCTCTTGCGTGATCAGAAGGTGAATGAAGGGATCAATGCAATTAACTTTAGACTTCAGCAGTAAAACTTAATGCAGTCATCCCTATGCTAAACTGCTGAAGTTAACTTAGCACATAGTGATCGATAACTTAGTTTACGTCATTAGAAATGTCAGTTTTATGAGCTCAGTCGGAAGCACTTACCCAATATTACTTCCAGATATTATGCAAATGCACTTTAATACCTCTAGCTCAGCAGAGAGATGATTTTAGAGCGAATTGAGGTTCTAGCGAAGGCTAACATAACGCTAAACAGAGTTGGAATTTACAATAGTAATCATTTTTCGCATTCATAAGCTTTTCGCTGCCAACTTAACATACGTTTTATCATTTCTAAGTACTTTCCTCGCTCCACTATGTTTCGGTCGATTAACGTTAAGCAAATAGCATAAAAGAACATCAAAACTCACTCTAGCTTAAAATACTATATATGTAATAAAAATAAATATATTGATGACGTATTACCTTCCAGGTCCTATAGGAAACACTTTTCCTATTTTATATTTCCTTTTATATACCACGTGCTGAATAACCAATGACATGAAACTCTGCCCACGTCGGTAGCGTGGTGGTAACGTGTCTGCCTCACGTTCAAGAGGTCCCGAATTCGAATCTCAGACAGGGTGAGTTACATGGATAAGGTTTTTTTCTTGGGCTTTGCTTTATTCTTCAAGACGAATGTCGTGTAACTCCAAGCTCCATGGACCCTGGACGCATTTGAGCATTATTTCACCCAATACATTCAGGGTCCGATATGACTTAAGGTTGGTGGACATAAATTAAAAAAAATGAGACTGTGCTGGTCAAAGGTTAATAGCTCTATTAAAAGGGCAGCGCTGTCTTATATACCTCAATTCCCATTGGTTCTAAAGACATTGCACTATTTCTCTACTCTTGTACAAACTACTCTTACAAACAGTTATTCTTCTATGTAATTAATCGAGCTCGAGAACTTCCTAAGGGCTAGACATGAATAGTTGACCTTGGCTAGCCTCTCTAGTTTGTCGGTCCAACCTGCCGTTCTCTACTACTGTACAAACTATTCTTACAAACACATATTCCTCTATGTAACTAATCCAGCCGAATAAGTTCCTAACGGCTAGACATGAATTGTTGACCTTGGCTAGCCTCTCTAATGTGATAGTCCAACATGTCCTTCTCTACTCTTGTACGAGCTATTCTTCCAAACACTTATTCCTCTATCATTGAAATTAGTCGAACAAGATAATGCCTAAAGCCTAGGCAAGAATAGTTCACCTTGGCTAGCGTCTCTAATGTCTGGGTGCAGCCTGCCATTCTCTACTCTTGTACAAACTATTCTTACACTTATTCGTCTATCTATGTAATTAATCGAACTTAATAACTTCCTAAAGGCTAGACATGAGTAGTTGCCCTTGGTTAGTCACTCTAATTTGTCGGTCCAACCTGCCGTTCTCTACTCTTGTACAAACTATTCTTACACTTATTCGTCTATCTATGGAATTAATCGAACTGAATAACTTCCTAAAGGCTAGACATGAACAGTTGGCCTTGGCTAGCCTCTCTAATTTGTCAGTCCATCCTGCTGTTCTTTACTCTTGTACAAACCAGTCTTACGGCCACTATTTCCAGGCGTCAGTGTTTCGGTAATATACTAATTTTTCAACCAAACTGACAATTCTCCTGCTTAATCTGTCCTCCATTGGATTACGGATAAGCTAACGTGATATATCCAGGCGACGTTCTTCCTGTTGAGGTTCAGTCCATGAGGTACAGATCTGTAGCTTCTGTGTGATCTTCTAAGTTCAAACTTTGTCTTTTTTTGTGCCCCATATGTTAGTTCATTCTTAGGAAGTTAAAGTTCAATAGTGGTTTTATGCTTTTACCATCTTTTACCTTTGGCAATACCAATTGGGTTCTTTAAATGACATAACCTTTATTTTCTCGTTTGAACGTTCCACGTTATATGTTTTTGATATTTAAGCTTCAAAATTTTACAACATATAAATATTTTTGTAGAAGTTTTGTGAAAAAATAAAGCTGAAGGCTCTTTTACTACTGAAGGACAGTGTAACCTTAATATATCAAGTCTGGATGCTTAAAGAAGTTCTAGGTCTTACGTTACGCTTTTTTCCCCACTCTCTCTTCCTTTGTTCTCTCTGTCTCTCTCTTTCTAACACTGAAATACAATGTGTCTAATAAGATCCTTTCGGATTTATGGGACCTCAAAATTGTATTTTCACTGAAAACAGTTCATCAAATTTTAGATGAAATTTGATGGAATGTGGTACACAAACATTATTAAAGAAATACTTATTTGGACTATAATTCTACCTCTCCCTTACCAATAAGGCAGAGATGTCACTGCCGCCTTGGTAGCGTGTCTGCCTCCCGTTCAAGAGGTCCCGAGTTCGAATCTCGGTCACGGTGGGTTACCTGGATAAGGTTTAATCCGGCGTTTTCCCTTATGCTGGAAGACAAATGTCGGGTAACTGTCATCTTGAAACTATTTAAATGATTATTTAAGTCTATTTCATAATTTAAATAAGTAAAAAGAATTATTTAGAATATTGGATAATGGTATGAAAAAGTTATATAAAATTTATGAAGAAATGTATAAAAGTTGAATGAAGTTGATTTGTCGTTAATGGCAACGGCAAAAAGACTATATAAGCACCTGTATTAGAGATGATTGTTCTGGCGGCAGCGATTAAAAATGAGCGCCCCCATATTTAGGAGCAAACAGCTAAAGCTGCGCATTAAGATTGTGCTCTACAATTTTTTTTTTTTTTATCCGCGGTCCTGTACGCCTGCGTGGTCCGGGCCAACACCTCCAAAACCGCCCTAAAATACCTCCAAACCTTACAAAACCTCTCCTTACGTAAAATCCTATCTGTCCCTATCCCCACGACTACTTCCAGCCTTCATCAAGAAACCCATATCCCCTACATTTCCGAGGCCGTAATAAAACGAGCCTCTTCCATCTGGGCGCGCATACGTCAACATAGCAATCCAAAAATTAACAACATTTGGAAAGGTGAACCAAAACACCGGAAGCATGCACGCATAAAAATATTCTAATCTCACCGTTACACCAGAATGCGCGCCCAAGACCTTCCGGCCCAGACCATTCCCCATATGCAGAGGCCTACGTCACAGCAGCCCAGGAGACAGCAGCACGCTGCCGCACGGAGCAGTGTAAATAGTGTAAATATTGAAGTGTGTGTGCGTGACTGACTGGGACGTACCTGGTACGGCCAGGTGTGTGTGTGTGTGTGTGTGTGTGTGTGTGTGTGTGTGTGTGTGTGTGTGTGTGTTTGTGTGTGTAAATAAAAGCGCAAACTAAGCGCGTGTAAATATTGTGTATAACAAAAAAGGACACTGAAAGACACTAACTTAATAAATCAGTTCTCGGTGGGCTAAGAAAGGTCACCGTATGGGTTTTATATATACCAGCAGCAACAAAAGCAGCAAGTCGTGTGGTCGTTGAAGGAGGTTCCTAGTCCATGGAGGAGGGTCCTTCGACTCTAGCCATACCGGGAGCTAGTCCCTTACTGGCATGGGGAAAGTTTTGCGATGATGGTGGTTTAGCGGTGGTGATAAGGGTAGGATATAGTTTTGTGGGTAGTAGATAGATAGATTTGTTGATTTGCAGATTTAAATTAAGGTGGTCCTAGAACTAGTCTGGGTTTTTTGTATCGTTGTCCGGGGTCAATGTCGTACACTCCAAGTCCACGGATGAGGTTATTGAAGCTGTTAGGAAGTTGTGAGTAAAATTTGTGAGATAGATGGAGGATGTAGTCGTATAATTTAGGGAATGATAGGTCTAGATGGATGTTGTCGTTTGGGATGTACCAGTCGGCTGCGACTGCAGACCGGAGGTATCGGTTTTGTAGGACTTGGAGTTTGGAGAGATGTGTTTTTGCTGCTATACCCCAGACTTGGCAGGCGTAGGTGAAAGCTGGCCTTAGTATCTGTTTGTAAAGCAGGAGCTTGTTTCGCAAGGCCAATGGTGAGTTTTGATTGTACAGTGGGTACATGATGGCCATCATTCTATTGACTTTATTAGCCAGTGATTAATCCTTAACTATAACCTCAATGAAAATTTCAGCCTGTAAGCCGGGCCCCTTTGTACCGGCACCAGGCCAGCAAACTCAAAATATAAACCTGAAACCTGATTGTTCTTCAGTTGACTTCCATGGTGAAAGAACGTGTGAATAAGTCTTCAAATAGAGGCTCATGTGCAAAGGCAAATTTTGTGTATAAGAATATATGTATCAGTATATTTTACATGGTGCAACTGAAAAGTGATTATTGGTGAACAGTTGAAAGGATTGCACCAGAGAATATTGATATCGATTAATTTATGTTAAAAAAAGTTTCATTCTTAATAAATCTCAAAGTTTGGAGATGCATTGGGTAATTATAAATAATCTTTTATGTAAAACAACATTATCCTACATATCCACGTCCACCCCTTAAAAGAAGAGTCCATGCAGATACCAGAGCAGCCGAGGAACAACTAGATCGAGCTCCGAGAACTTCGAAAAAGTCCATCATCACTTCTTACTACACCCCACGTTGGAACATTTTGTTTCAAGCTCCATGGACCTCGGACTCATTTGGGCATCATTTCAGTCATCGTCCATATGACTTAACGTTGGGGGACGTAAATTACAAAAAAAAAAAAAAAAAAAAAAAAACTCTAATGAGACCTTCAACTGAGAAGCCCAAATAGGGTCATAGATGGTGACGTCATTCACTCGGGCTGACCTCTGTTAGGGTCGAAAACCAACGCACTTTCATGATTCAGCTTTTTAATCACTCTGTATACAGCCTAGGGATTTCACGAAATGTTGTTACGTAAATCCGATGCAGTGCTTTGTGTTTATGAACAATGCCAAATCCGAACTGTATTTGTTTTGAATGTATATCGCGCACTTAATTACATTTTCCTCGTTTTTACTTTTGTAGCAATGCTTCAAACCCGATTGGGAATATGTGTGTTTGAACTGGGAGCACAGAATCACGCGGCTAGTGTCAAAATTCAGAGCATATACTTTTAAAATGTGAATTGGAGTGAAAAAGCCGCGGGGGAAAAAAAAGTTCTTTAGCGGCGGTGTTTGAAGGGCTGGGATTTTGCCAAAGCAAGCGTTTTGTTTGCGGTTTATTATATAATGCTGTTCTTCACACTAGAAATGGAAAGCAAAACAAAAAACGGTGAAAAATGTCAAAGCATTGTTTTCTGAGAGTGACCAGCAGTTAGTGCGCAGTGTTATTTCTACATTTTAGATTGTTGATCTGTGCGTGAAAAAACTGAACATCTAGTCTCTCTGTATTTGCAATGTGGTTATTATGTTGTGTGGAACCTGACTGCAAATATATGCTAAGTGTATATGTCTCACAAAATTATATAATTGTTTTCTCCACTATATACATAGCAGACCTGAAAGAAAGATAGTTAACATGACCAAATAGAGAAGGCTGGAAAATGAGGTGAAAAAGGTTGTAGGTAGGATTGGCTAATTTTGTAAGCTCTGTTGGAGAGTATTTAATTTGCATTAGTGGTGAAGTACATAGGTGGTCTAAAAAGTTTCCCACCTAATAAAGTTACAAAGCATTTTTTCAAATATTTTTAATTTTATTTTTCAACATGCTCTCCTTGTAGCTCTACACACTTCTCCCAGTGATGCTCCCATCTCTGTAACCCGTCCAAATAGTACTCGGCGTTTTTCAACATAGTCTCCTTGTAACGCTAAACACTTCTCCCAGTGATGCTCCCATCTCTGTAACCCGTCCAAGTAGTACTCGGCGTTTTTCAACATAGTCTCCTTGTAACTCTACACACTTCTCCCAGTTATGCTCCCATCTCTGTAACCCGTCCAAATAGTACTCGGCGTTTTCAACATAGTCTCCTTGTAACTCTAAACACTTCTCCCAGTGATGCTCCCATCTCTGTAACCCGTCCAAATAGTACTCGGCGTTTTTCAATATAGTCTCCTTGTAACTCTACACACTTCTCCCAGTTATGCTCCCATCTCTGTAACCCGTCCAAATAGTACTCGGCGTTTTTCAACATAGTCTCCTTGTAACTCTAAACACTTCTCCCAGTTATGCTCCCATCTCTGTAACCCGTCCAAATAGTACTCGGCGTTTTTCAACATAGTCTCCTTGTAACTCTAAACACTTCTCCCAGTGATGCTCCCATCTCTGTAACCCGTCCAAACTCGGCGTTTTTCAGTATAGTCTCCTTGTAACTCTACACACTTCTCCAGGTTATGCTCCCATCTCTGTAACCCGTCCAAATAGTACTCGGCGTTTTTCAACATAGTCCCCTTGTAACTCTAAACACTTCTCCCAGTGCTGCTCCCATCTCTGTAACCCGTCCAAATAGTACTCGGCGTTTTTCAACATAGTCTCCTTGTAACTCTAAACACTTCTCCCAGTGATGCTCCCATCTCTGTAACCCGTCCAAATAGTACTCGGCGTTTTTCAACATAGTCTCCTTGTAACTCTACACACTTCTCCCAGTTATGCTCCCATCTCTGTAACCCGTCCAAATAGTACTCGGCGTTTTTCAACATAGTCTCCTTGTAACTCTAAACACTTCTCCCAGTGATGCTCCCATCTCTGTAACCCGTCCAAATAGTACTCGGCGTTTTTCAACATAGGCTCCTTGTAACTCTACACAACCCTCCCAGCGACGCTCCCATCTCATTAACCCATCCAAATACTACTCGGCGTTTTTCAACATAGTCTCCTTGTAACTCTACCCACCTCTCCCGGCGATGCTGCCATCTCCGAAACCCGTCCAAATCCTACTCGGCGTTTTTCAACATAGTCTACCTGTAACTCTACACATCTCTCCCATCGATGCTCCCATCTCTGTAACCCGTCGAAATACTACTCGGCGGTTTTCAACATAATCTCCTTGTAGCTCCACACACCTCTCCCAGCGATGCTCCCATCTCTGTAACCCGTCCAAAAACTACTCGGCGTTTTTCAACATAGTCTCCTTGTAGCTCTACACACCTCTCCCAGCGATGCTCCCATCTCTGTAACCCGTCCAAATAGTACTCGGTATTTATCAACATAGTCTCCTTGTAACTCTACACAGCTCTGCCAGCGATGCTCCCATCTCTGTAATCCGTTCATATAGTACTCGGCGTTTTTCAGCATAGTCTCCTTGTTGCTCTACACACCTCTCCCAGCGATGCTCCCATCTCTGTAACCCATCCAAATAGTACTCGGTATTTATCAACATAGTCTCCCTGTAACTCTAAACACCTCTGCCAGCGATGCTCCCATCTCTGTAATCCGTTCATATAGTACTCGGCGTTTTTCAACATAGTCTCCTTGTTGCTCTACACACCTCTCCCAGCGATGCTCCCATCTCTGTAACCGTCCAAATAGTGCTCGGCGTTTTTCATCATAGTCTCCTTGTAGCTCTAAACACCTCTCCTAGCGATGCTCCCATCTCTGTAACCCGTCCAAATAGTACTCGGCATTTTTCACCATTGTTTCCTTGTAACTCTATAAACTTCTCCCAGCGGTGCTCCCATCTCTGTAATCCGTCCAGATAGTACTCGGTATTTTTCAACATAGTTTCCTTGTAACTCTACACACTTCTCCCAACGATGCTCCCATCTCTGTAACCCGTCCTAATACTACTCGGCGTTTTTCAACATAGTCTCCTTGTAACTCTACACACTTCTCCCAGAGATGCTCCCATATCTGAACCCCGTCCAAACACTACTCGGCGTTTTTCAACATAGTCTCCTTGTAGCTCT
This sequence comes from Mantis religiosa, assembly GCA_030765055.1. NCBI lineage: Eukaryota > Metazoa > Arthropoda > Insecta > Mantodea > Mantidae > Mantis > Mantis religiosa. Next base: position 57,952,224 of record CM060960.1, on the reverse strand, counting down.
ACACACCTCTCCCAGCGATGCCCCCATCTCTGCAACCGTCCAATAGCATTTTTCTCTGTAAAATAATTGTTCACGAAGGTGATTGCTTCTTTATTTGACGAAAATCTCTGTCCTGTGAGCGCAATTTTAAGACGAGGGAACAAAAAGATGTTGCTTGGCACTAAATCTGGTAAGGTGGATGGTCAAGCAGTTCAAACCATAATTCGTGGATTTTCGCCATTGCAACCGCTGAGGTGGAAGACGGTGCGTTGTTTTGATGAAACAGTATTTTCTTTTTCTGCAAATGTGGCAGTGTATCCTAAGTTCTGCCTACAGCTTGTCGCGTAATAATAAGTAGTATGCTCGTACAATACATTTTCCTTTTTGAAGATAAGATTGAAGTAAATCCATGACTATCCCAAAAAAACAATCACCATCACTTTCCCAACCGGAAAAAACAACAAATTTTGCTTTTTTGGAGCCAGTTCCCCTTTTTCAGTCCACTTATTTAGCTGTGTCTTTGTTTAGGGCGTATAATGGTGTATCCAAGTTTCATCTACAGTAATTAATCGGCGCCAAAACCCGGATTTATTGCGCCTAAACTGCACCATCATACCGTTGGAAATGTTCATTCGAACACCTTTTTAGTCTAAGGTGAACAATCGCGGCACCCAACGCGCGGACAGCTTTCTCATGTCTAAATGTTGATTTCATATGTCACAAACATTTTCTTTTGATATATTCACCGCCCCTACTACCTTTGTCACTTTAAATCGGCGGTCGTCTAGCACTATTTGGTGAATTTTAACGTTGTTTTCGGTGGTAGTTGCTGTTGTTGGACGCCTGAGCGTTCATAGTCTCCCAAGCTCTTACGGCCAGTTTAAATTCAGCCTCCTAGAATTTTATTGTGGTAAATGATGGTGCAGAATCCCGATACACAGGATCCAACTCATCTTTGATCTGCGTAGGCGTATTGCCTTTCAAAAACAAGTATTAAATGACAGCTCGATACACGATATTGTCCATTTTCATAAAAACACTGACATCAACTCAAACGAGTGTTACATAACAACTGAGCCTCCGAACTGGCTGAAACTTTGGTGAGTAACTGTCAAAAGATGCACAGCGAAATTTACTAGCTTTGATTCACGAGTGCTGCCACCTTCATGTTGAGGTCGGAAACTTTTCAGACCACCCCCGTATATTACCATTTTTTAAAATAATTTTTGGTGGCAGTTTGTTTGTATTTTGCATTTGTGGGAAGGTAAATAAATAAAAATAGCATTTCTTTAAAATAAATTTCTCTCAATAAATAACAAAGATGTAGCCGGAATGCGACAGTATGGATCTCAGTCAGATAATATGGGCCCGAAGTCACTAGTCGCCTCTTCAGAGACTTTGCTAGCCAGGTGTCTGTACCCATCTGCTCCAGTGCTCTCCTCTTTGCATCACATTTTCTAACGCTTGGGGCCAACTTGTTGCGGCCCCTAGCACTAAATTTCACATTCGCGTGATTGCTGTTCAGATCTTGATAGGTAAAAAAGCAGTGCGACTTAAAATGAATAAAACCCAATATTTATTGTTCAGTAAAGGTAGAAGAAAAACTTGATATTAAGAGGTTAGATACAGATCGACAGAATAATTTTACATTTGCGCAACAAGAAGGCAAAAATAGAGGACTTTATGTAACAGTTGATTAAGAAAGAAATAATTATGTAGAAAACAAATATTGAAGCCCCTAGGAGTTAAGTGAACTAAGTATTAAGAATAACAAAACACTATTGTAACACAAATTCACTATTCACTTATTTTATTTACAGTCCTTGGGTCAGGATTCAAAGCAAAAGTCTGCTTCGTTTTCAGCCTGTCAGCTTGGCATTGATACACTTACTGACTGACCTTGGCCAGTTACGGAATTTGGAGAATAGGTCCCTATCTTACTGCCATCTACTGGGGACAATACAAACCTATTGATTTCATCTAGTAATGGTATATCAAAATTCATCACGCGATCCTTATTTTTCAAAATAAATATTGTCACCCAATTATCGGAAGGCACGACCAACTGGAGCTGGGTAGGGGACAGGAGGCATTCAGGCCACGCCCACCCATTTGTCTTGTAGCGCCAACATAGGGGATTGTTTGGAAGGTGTCACCAGGCACTGTACCCTCTCTTCCCCCCCCCCCCCCCGACGTCTGGAACATTCGGAATATTTTTCCGAGCCGCGGAGCTTCCAGAAACAGCTATCTTGCTGTATAAGAGCTGCAGTGGACGAGTCAAATTAGTTCTTGGCGAGCAGCCGTGAAGAGCGCAGTGCTAGCGAACGGACTGGAAGACTGCGTATCAGAGGAGTTGTACGTAATTGCTAGTGTAGAGTTCACCTGTGACAGACGAACTGGTGGATTGTAATTGTGTGCGCTACGTAATTCTATGTAATCGGCAAGTGTTCCAACTGTAATTCGGCGGAAATAAAGAACATTTTGAGTTTGTGCAATTGGACTTTTTATTCTACGAACCCACAAAGTCACAATATTTTCTCCCGAATCATTAAATCTATCGGTTCTTTCAATTGTTTCAATAATTTAACTTCTGGTTTTATTTCATGATTAGGTGACCAAAAATGATCAACCACTGCCGATTTATGTGTTTGTTTATATTTCATATTTCGGGACTGATCCTTCGCTCTGGTTCCTAAATTACGTTTGGTCCTAATAATAGAAATCTTATCGCATTCTAAACAATTAACTTGATAAATGCCGGAGCCTTTGCTGTCTGACATTTTGTATTTTTAAAAAACCGTAGTAAATTTTTATGCTGTATTTATTTTGAAGTGCCAGGATTATACCCACTTATTTGAAATTTTTTTGGAATTTTTTAGTTGCAAATGGATGACAAGTAAATTTTTTTTAAAAATATAATATTTTTTTTACTTCTTTAAGAGTGAATATATAATTTAAATTTTTCTAACCATTTGTGTATTAAATTTCTATTAAAACTGTTAAATAAATCCAGACGTAAAATTATTGAAACAATTGAACGAACCGATAGATTTAATGGTTTGAGGGGAAAACAAATATTTATTTGAAAAATAAGGATCGCGTGATGAATTTTGATATCTCACCACTAGATGTCATCAGTAAGTTTGTGTTGTCCCACATAGATGGCAGTAGGTTAGGGAGCTATTCTTCAAACTCCGGAAGTGGTTTAGGTCAGTCTGTCAGTGGGTCAATGCCCAGCTGACAGGTTAAAAATAAAGCAGATGTTGCTTAGAAACCGGTCCAAAGGATTTTAAATAAGATAAGTATATGACGTTGTATTACTATAGTGTTTTCTTGTTCTTAATAAGAAACAAATAGTCTCATATATTTATTAATCCGAAGAGATTGAGATTGATTACAATCAGAGAATACCTCCCTGCTGCCTCCCTAAGAAAATTTCATCAAATTACGATCCCATTATCTGCTACGAAAGGTTAAAAACTGAAGTGTCAGTAATTTCACACGACGACACATTCAAAGATGGGCTGTTTGTTCCATTCTCAAAGAGGAAATTGGTGAAATACCTACCTTCGGCAACAGAGTGATTGAAGTGTTTGCCTTGAAAAGAAAATGCCTATGTCCATTATACTGAAGCAGCCTTTGCAAGTAGAGTTCACACAAAAATAGACACGATTATTTGATATTGGGAAAAACATGAGTCAGTTGGAGAATTTAATGTCATGTTGGCACGTTGACCATAGTACCTCAATGGTTAGACCGGCTGGACGGAGACCAGAAGATCCATGGTTCAATTCCCGGCTATTTCAGTCTATCTTTTCATACTTTAGCCTACACAAGGCTAGTGTAAAAGAACAATTAATTTCTATTAATTGACCTAACAGTGGTTAACAATAAAGCTCGGGCCTTAAAGTACTTACACGTTGTAAGTCGCCATTAAGGCAGTTGTCTCATGTGTTTATGAGAACTCCTAGTGGTTTACCGAAAAAAACACGAGTCAGTTGGAGAAATTATGTTATGTTGGTACGTTGGCCATAGTAGTTCAATTGTTAGAGCGACTGGACAGAGACCAGAAATTCCGTGGTTCAAATCCCGGCTATGGCATTGAATTTTTCAGCCTGACTATCTTTGCATACTTTAGCCTACACACGGTCAGTGTGAAAGAACAATTAATTTCCATTAATTGACCTAATAGTGGTTAACTATGAAGCCCGGGCCATAAAGTAGTTACATGTTGTAGGTCGTCATTAAGGTAGTTGTCTCATGCATTTATGAGAACTCCTAAGTGGTTTACCGGAAAAAACAAGAGTCAGATGGAGAATTCAATGTCATGTCGTCACGTTTACCATAGTAGCTCAATGGTTTAGAGCGGCTGGATGGAGACCAGAAGATCCGTGGAAAGATCAATTAATTTTTATAACTGACCTAATAGTAGTTAACTATAAAGATCGGGCCTTAAAGTACTTACAAGTTGTAAGTCGCCATTAAGGTAGTTGTCTCATGTGTTTATGAGAACTCCTAAGTGGTTTACCGGGAAAAAACAAGAGTCAGTTGGAGAATTCAATGTCATGTCGTCACGTTTACCATAGTAGCTCAATGGTTTAGAGCGGCTGGATGGAGACCAGAAGATCCGTGGAAAGATCAATTAATTTTTATAATTGACCTAATAGTGGTTAACTATAAAGCCCGGGCCTTACACGTTGTATGCCGCTATTAAGGTAGTTGTCTCATATGTTTATGAGAAATCCTAAGTGGTTTACCGGAAAAAACAAGAGTGAGATGGAACATTCAATGTCATGTTGGCACGTTTACCATAGTAACTCAGGGGTTAGAGCGGCTGCACGGAGACAAGAAGATCCGTGGTTCAAATCCCGGCTATGGCATTGAATCTTTGAGTCTGACTCTACCTTTTCATGTTTTAGCCTACACATGGCCAGTGTGAAAGAACAATTAATTTCCATAGACACGGTTACGTCGTTGTAACACATTCAGATTTTTAGCTCAACTTTGTGCTGTTAGTGTTGTAAGTAATAAATTGTGGTTGCCGAGCCACTTGAAGGAACGTTATCAGCGTATGTTTCCCTTCTAAAGCGACCTGTTTATTCCCAGTTCAACGCCGACTTGATTTATACAAACAATTCCTGTTTGTGGTTTGTTGTTTGTTTACCCTGTTATTCATGACTTAGAACTGCCACACATACTTGCTCCGGCAAACATTGCTGCCAACCATATGAACGCTGCCACTACTCCAATGTGAGCTAGGTATATGGACAGCGTCCGTCACTTGTTTAACATGGCGTGAAGTGCTGGACTCCGTGTGTTGATGGGTGTCCAAAATGTCACTTCTGACGAAGTCATACATTTTAAAATGCTGAAATCATTCCTTTGTATCTTGGATTAGGATTCTAACAATGTCAGTTTGTGACATTTCCTACGTGAAGAGAAGTTATTACAGTAAGCTAAACTTTAGTATCGAAATTTCATTTGAAAACGTGTTTTGCGTACCTCTGATTTAACAAGACAGCAGTTCTGATAGGTTATATATTATGTTTTTCAAATGGGAAGAGTTCTAATCTGAAGCGAATGAGATACGTTTGCATGCTCAGCGTTGCCAATTCTTCTCATATGTACCTCTTTCTCTCCCACACTATCCTAGAACGAGCAAGTCCCCTGATGACGGTCCCAAGCGAATATAAACTGAATTTTTCAATCTTTTATAATATTGCAGTTGTGAAAATAGAATTAGGAAAAAAAAAAAAAAACATTATCCTTTGTTAAAAAATATATACTTTATTAAATACCCACTTTCCACCTTTCGTATCATTTGAATTTTCGCTTCATAATATTTATTAGATTTGGGTTCAGTCACCTGTAACACACTTACGCGGAAAGCAATGAGAACACAGCGGAACTTAGACTGGCTGTTCGTCTGCTGTCATTCGTGGACAAACATCATCCCATTTGAAAGTCCCTCTTAAGTTATCTGGTACAATGAGACCTACATAGACCCACAGACTACTGGTCCTCTAGAGGAGGGCATAAAGTTAACGAAAAACATGACAGGAGGCTCCAGGCCACAAGTACAAGACCACAGATATGCACCGGTTCCGTTTTCTTAGCAGCTTATTGGACAATGAATGACCAGTGGACCAGGCAGTTGAGTGTTGAACTGAATATATCCATATCTTATTATTAAAACGCAAACATGTGGATACCTCCAATTTATTTTTAAATTTACGTCCCCAAATAATGATCAAATGAATCCAGGTCGACAGAGATTAAACTTCGCAGACACTCATCCTTCAGGATAAGGGAAAATCTACAAAGTTATCATATCGGACGATGAATGAAATGATGTTCCAATGAGTCCAGGGTACATAGAGCTTAGAGTTATCATTCAACTTTCAAGATAAGAGAGAGCCTTCAACGTTAAGTCATATCGAACAATGAATGAAATAATGTTCAAATAAGCACATAGAGCTTAGAGTTACCAGACATTCATCTTTCAGATTAAACGAAAATCTCCAACGTTACGTCATATCTGACGACGAATAAAATGATGTTCAAATAAGTACAGGGTATACAGAGCCTAAAGTTCACAGATATTCATCTTTCAGGTTAAGGGAAAACTTCCAACTTTATGTCATTTCAGACAACAAATGAATTTAAATTCAAATAAATACAGAATACATACAGCTTAGAGTTACCGGACATTCAACTTTCAGAATAAGGGAAACCCACCAACGTTAAATCCTATCGGAGGATGACTGAAATGATGTTCAAATAAGTACATAGAGCTTAGAGTTACCAGACATTCATCTTTCAGGTTAAAGCAAAACCGCCAACGTTAAGTCATATCGAACAATGAATGAAATGATGTAGAAATGAGTACAGGGTACATAGAGCTTAAGGTTAACTGACACTCATCTTTCAGGATAAGGGAAAACCGTTAAGTCATATCTGACGACGAATAAAATTATGTTCGAATGAGTACAGGGTACACAGAGCCTAGAGTTTGCAGATATTCATCCTTTAGGTTAAGGGAAAACTTCCAACGTTAAGTCATATCTAACGGGAATAAAATAATGTTCAAATGAGTACAGGGCACATACAGCTTACAGTTACTGGCCGTTCATCTTTCAGGATAAGAGAACATCTTCAACGTTAAGTCATATCGGGTAATGAATGAAATGATGCACAAATGAGTCCAGGGTACATAGAGCTTTGTGTTACCTGACATTCATGTTTCAGGTTAAGGGAGAACTTCCAATGTTAAATCATATGGGATGGTAAACGAAATGACGTTCAAATGAATCCAGGGTATATAGAGCTTAGAGTTGCCAGACACACATCTTTCAGGATGAGGGAGTACCTCCAACAGTAAGTCATATCGGACGGCGAATAAAATGAAGTTCAGGGTACATAGAGGCTAGAGTTCGCAGATATTCATCTTTCAGGTTAAGGGGGAATCTCCAACGTTAAGTCACATCGGACGAAGAATGAAATGATGTTCAAATGAATACAGGGTACATAGAGCTTAGAGTTATCATTCATCTTTTAAGATAAGAGAAAATCTCAACGTTACCATATCGGACAATGAATAGAATGATGTTGAAATGAGTACAGGGTACATAGAGCTTAGAGTTATCATTCATCTTTGAAGATAAGAGAAAACCTCCAACGACGTCGTATCGGACGATGACTGAAATCATGTTCCAATGAGTCCAGGGTACATAGAGCTTAGAGTTATCAGACATTCATATTTCAGGATAAGAGAAAACCTCCAACGTTAAGTCATATCTGACGATGAATGAAATGATGTTTAAATTAGTTCACAGAGCTTAGAGATATCAGACATTTATCCTTTTAGATAAGGGTAAATCCGAAAAATATAACTCACCCTGACCAGGAGTTGAACACGGTATCTCTTAACCGTGCGGCAGACACACTACAATTAACGCTACCAAGGCGTGCTAAAGCAATAATTAGATAAAACGAAAGAGGTAACAGTACTGAAAGAAATTATGAAATAACGACCTCCGAAAAATAAAGGTTTAAAATTTACGCAGAATTGGGCAAAAAAGACTTTGGAAGTACATTAGACTGAATAAACTTTATCTGTGCTGAGAAGATATACAATATACTGTCCTTAAAATGCGAAAGGAGCAGATAGGTTGTACTCATATGATTTCTGTACTCAAGTGTTGCACAAAACATTCTTACAGAAGTTCATTTTGTCGAGACAGATTTTCAAATATGGCGTTTTTGCATATTTCACTCTAGGAACAGTAGCAGCATGGGAATGCAGTAGGTTTAAGGTATAATGAAAAATTAAAATCATGGGCTTTGGGATGGCATTACAATACCATTGTATTTTCTAAGTTTTATAAAGAGAAAGAAATAAATAAGTACTTTCCATTTGAGAAAAATGTAAAATATTGGAAAATTTAAAGGGATAATGTAGAACTCCTTCGAAACAATTGACCCTCAAACTAATGTACTGTACATAAATTTAAGTATATCTATATTTCTATGTAGTATCAGTTACGATTTTCCTGCGCCGTAGTGTAACGTGCTAAGGTAGCATGCCTTGGTCCCTGGTCACGGAAAGCGGCCCGGGTTCGATTCCACCCTTGAGGTGGGGATTTAAGGTCCCAGGTATAGGACCGGTGCCCTCAGCATCGTGAGGAAAGTGAAGAGCTTTCGCTAGGTAAGCGGCCCTGGTCACGGAAACCAACATTCCGGCTGGGGGATGCCAAGATGCTGATCACATCACCTCCCCGTATCGGTTGGATGATCGTCCACCTCTGCCATGCGTAAGTGGGCGTGAGGCCGGCAGTCGGGTTGGTAGGCCTTGGCCCTCTAAGGGCTGTCGCGTTATTATTATATCTGTTACAATTTACCAGAAGAAAGAGCACTTCTGAGAACATTTCAGGAAATTCAAGATACAGAATTCATTTCATATAAAATGGCCTTAAGAATTTGGTAATATAACGTCATTAGAGCCATTCATGAGAAAGTCAAATTTCGAATGTAGTTTTCATTTTTGTGTCATGCTCTTCAATGGCACACACGCAACAGCTACTCCGAAATAAAAATCACTTCTTTTTTCGTTCAGGGGATCTCGAATATTGGTATATGATATTTAGATTCATCATTCTTGGAAGCTGGTGAATTGCCTACTTATAAGTAATCCCAATCTGGAACATAAACCCCAGAACATTATTCCAAAAACTACTTCTATGTCCGATTTCACCAACATATGCTAAGATTTAACACGAGTTTAGCAATAGTTATATGAAAAATTGCATTTATCCAACGAGTGTTAGCTAACACTCATTTTAAACCAGTTGTGAAACTAACAAGCCATAACTTCGTTGCTACCATTGTTAACAATTGTAAATAGTCAAGATGGCGGGCGTGAACGCAGCTGTTGTTGTCGATTTGCTATATTTAAGACCGTCTAAATGACATTCATTATAGAGCACTGCCTGTGTGGAGAAATGATTTTGAGGAGCTATCAGAAGAAAATTTTCTACAGAGGTATAGACTGTTGAAACAAGTTGCTATGGAGGTTACTGCGGAAGTACAAGAGAGGTTAGAATATGCATCGAAAGGAATATGCCGATCTCGCCTTTGCTTCAAGTATTAATAACTTTGCGATTTTATAATTCACTGAATTATGTTGATAATACACTGTCCACCTCCCGTCTTGAAACGTTCAAGTCACTCGTCACTTGCCCTTCGCACCTCGTTTTAAATTTACGTAATACTGAGTTAGAACATGCATCAAAAGGAATATGCAATTCTCGCCTTTGCGATTTTATAATTTACCGAATTTAGAGGATAATACACTTTCCACCTCCCATCTTGAAACGTTCAAGTCACTCGTCACTTGTCCTTCTTCGCTCCTCGTTTTAAATTTACGTAACACTGAGTTAGAACATGCACCGAAAGGAATATGCCGATCTCGCCTCTACTTCAATTATTAATAACTTTGCTATTATGCTATTCACTGAATTATGTGGATAATACATTGTCCACCTCCCGTCTTGAAACGTTCAAGCCACTCGTCACTTGTCCTTCGCACCTCGTTTTAAATTTACGTAATACCGAGCTAGAAATGACATCGAAAGGAATATGCCGATCTCGCATTTACTTCAAGTGTTGATAACTTTGCTATTTTACAATTCACCGAATTATGTGGATAATAACTGTCCACCTCCCGTCTTGAAACTTTCAAATCACTCGTCACTTGTCCGTCTTCACACCTCGTTTTAAATTTACGTAATACTGAGTTAGAATATGCATGAAAAGGAGTATGCAATTCTCGCCATTGCGATTTTATAACTTACCGAATTTTGGGGATAATACACTTTACACCTCCCGTCTTGAAACGTTCAAGTCACTCGCCACTTGCCCGTCTTCACACCTCGTTTTAAATTTACGTAATACTGAGTTAGAGCATGCATCAAAAGGAATATGCAATTCTCGCCTTTGCGATTTTATGATTTACCGAATTTTGAGGATAATACACTTTCCACCTCCCATCTTGAAACGTTCAAGTCACTCGTCACTTGTCCTTCTTCGCCCTCGTTTTAAATTTACGTAACACTGAGTTAGAACATGCACCGAAAGGAATATGCCGATCTCGCCTTTACTTCAAGTATTAATAACTTTGCTATTATGCTATTCACTGAATTATGTGGATAATACATTGTCCACCTCCCGTCTTGAAACGTTCAAGCCACTCGTCACTTGTCCTTCGCACCTCGTTTTAAATTTACGTAATACTGAGCTAGAAATGACATCGAAAGGAATATGCCGATCTCGCATTTACTTCAAGTATTGATAACTTTACTATTTTACTATTCACTGAATTATGTGAATAATAACTGTCCACCTCTCGTCTTGAAACGTTCAAGTCACTCGTCTCTTGTCCTTCTTCACATCTTGCTTTAAATTCGCGTAATTCTGTCGAAGTTGTTTCATGCTTGTAATACTGACACATGTATTTGAATTAAATTCGTTTCCAATTTTTTCTCACGTGACATCCTTCTCTTTTACATTCACCGCATCCGTCCTCTTATTTACCATGATATCCTTATACTTCGTCATCACTTCCACTAACAATTCTTTCTCCAATCGATGAGAAATTTGTTCCACTACTTTTGTTTACGATTTTGTATATGGGAAATTTTTTCAGCTGTGGGCTGACGAAAATGTGAACAAAAGCGTATGGCAGTACTTTCAGAAAATAATACGATTCATCCATAGCGTTCTATAGCTGTAATGTTTACAAGTATCTTGGCATTAACACGTGTTTTTTAACATAATCAGGAAACAGGTTGGTGAAATGCAAGAAATTTGACAGCTTTGTTAGCGCTGTGACAATTATTACGTTACATTGTTAACGCCGATTTTAACGTCTGTTGGTGAAATCGGGCATTAGTGTTCGGCTGGCCTCAAAAACTATATTTCGAGTGAAATCTTACTATGAAAAATTAGGTTACACTAGGATACTTTCCTGTTTCAGAAAGTTATATATGCTTTGTAAAGTGTAATATATGTTAGTAAACTATACTATATACAGGCTGTTAAAGAACACCGAAATAATTTCACCGATTGTAGACCTGAGAAAGTTGAGGTAGATGCTGACAAGTTGGTATTTAAGCAAGGCGGGTGAAATAAATGGATGCGAGTGTTTAAAACTGCTTCCCGAATACGGAAATATGGATTCTTAATAGCTCCTTGTTGGCGTTCTCAAGTTCTAATGCCTCAAACATCTCTCAAATCTCGAAATAATCACGTACCAGTGCGACGTTCAACCGCGTTTCTTCTTGTATCATGTACCATGTGGTGCTTCTATTACTGGTCCAATCCGCAACACCGAAAATTGTTGTTCTAAAGGTTATGCTTCGGTTCCTGTCATGGTATTTTTAATGCATAAATTCTAACAGGAAGAAATGGGGTGATTTAACTATGATTTCCTTGATTCGGGACAGTGCATTGAAAACGCAAGTGGCCATTTCGAGAACTTCCTATAAACCTAAAGTAAACAGTTGCATTTACCTTTTATTTTATGTAAGTTCGTTCATTCTTTAAGGCACCTCACATTTAAACGTACAGGATATGATAGTGTAAAGGATTCAAAATTTGTTAGAAGGAATTATAATTAATTGCACTGACAAGGTTAAATTACTCCGTAAAATGCATACATTTATAAAAGAATTAAAAGCTTAGACAATGTATAAGAAAAGAACTGAACAAAGAAACAAACCGGAACGACAAACAATTGAAGGAGCCTCGAACACATTTACCTTTCATTTGTAAGCTCTAGAAACGTATATCCTTAAATTCCACATTTGAGCCAAGAGGCCATAAATATACTACCTCAAATTACTTGTTTAAGGGCACTGGGAGGTTGACAGATTTCAAAAAATCCATTTTTGTTTTTAATTTTAAAATATTATATAATTCTTCAGCTTTAAAATGATATATGTAACATAGGTTGTCAGCTGGTACTGAAGTCCCTTAATTCATCAATTTAAACATGGCGGCGTAAAGATACGTCCACTTCCTGAGAATGGTGCTTAATCTTTGACCGTGATTTCCCAAAACCTTGATTTTTCATACTTTAGGTACATGTTTCTCAAAAACTATAAAATATATTGACACAAAACTTGTCAATGTTCCTTGAACACATTAGGCTAACATTTATATTCATGTGATTTATAAAGCTCCCCAGGGTCCTACTTCGGTAGGTACGGGTTTGGCGCACCCGGGGTCCCGAGCCAACAGTCTCCCTCGTGTGGGCTCCTCTTCGTGGTTGAGGGAGACGGTCAACAGGCCCACCCACGTGTTGGCCGTGCGTGGAGATCCGTGGAGAAGGTTTATAGATTCTTGTCTAGTTTAGATTTTAGGATTTAGTGAACGAAATTTTTAGTAGGTTTGGATTGCTGTTTTTTAAGTACGTGTATTTTTAATAGGTTTTGTTACACTTGTTTAGTTTTTAGAAAGTTTTATATCTGGCTGTTGCCATGACTAGTCTTTTAAAGGGCGCTGATGACCGCCGTAGTTGAGCGCACTTATATGGGGCGATATGATATATATATATATATATATATATATATATATATATATAATCATCATCATGATTTATAAAATGGATGAAAACAAATATTTAGTCCTTGAAAATATTATCTTTTAATTTTTACTCAACACTAATTACTTTTTCATGTGCATTGTATAAACTATATGTGATTTTCATTTAGCTTATGTTATAAAACTGTATCTTAGGTTATTTAGGATAAAACTTGGTGCATGCAGCTTTAAATTCCTACAAGTAAAGTGCACCTGAAATATAGGGTACAATATTTTTTTCAGGACACACGGTGTGGTTTATGCCCCTTTTCCATGGAACTATGTGAACGTAATTTAAATATTATACAGCAGTTAAATGCGCAAATCCTTTTACAGTACTCATACCGAATTTCAATTTCTGATAATGTTTAGTTTTGTATATATTCAAATTTAAATGTTGGTAAAAAATAGCCTTGCCAGGGTATATAAAAAAAAAAAAAAAAAAAAAAAAAAAAAAAAAAAAAAAAAAAAAAAAAAAAACCTCCCAGTGCCCTTAAGATATTTCCACTTGCTCTGAAATTATAGTGGTTTACTTTAGGGACAACCTGTATATAGCTATCTAAAAATCTAATTTTAATTAAATAAAAATATTCGCAAAGTGTTGACATAAAGCACTTCAGGTTCCTGGAATTTCTCTTGTTCTGAGAAAGACAAACACAGAATCACCACTTTTTGGGTGATATACAATAACTCCTATATTTTTATAAGTAGAAAAATTACTATCTTCAATTACCAAACGATTAAAAATAAGAGTAATTTAAGAGCGGAATACGAGCTTCGTATTTTGTATAAAAGTACTGAACGCTGTTACTCACAAAAAGATATATGCAACAGCAGCTACCTGTTTATTTTTAGAACTGAACTGGAGTAAACAGAAATGTTGTTGGTGTATCTCCTATCTAGATCTAATAACAGAAAGTTATGCCAAATCGATATCGCGAACTGTGGTACTAAACATAACGTACTATGCCATTGGATTTCATTTGTATTTTTAGCTGAGCTTAACTGTTTGGAACATTATCAAAGAAATCGTCTCCTATAAATAAGCAATTCTCTGGAGGGAATGTCTGTTTTATAGCAATCGATTTATCTAGCAACAGAAGTAGCATCGACTGTTTCCTTAAAAAGGAGCTCGTGTCAGCTGTTTCTGTAGACCAAGTGGAATACCGGGTAAACTGAAGGGAACAAATCTTAAAGGCGATGTTCAGACTTTTATAACTCGAATCAGTATTCATTATCAACATTTATGTTGCCAAACGATGTCACATCGAACGATGAATGACATGTTCAAATGAGTACAGAGTACATAGAGCCTAGGGCAACCTGGCATTTATATTTCAGGATAAGGGAAAACCTGCAACGTTAAGTCATATCGGAATATGAATGAAATGTTCAAATGAGTCCGGAGTACATAAAATTTAGTGTTTCCAGACATCCATCTTTCAGGATAAGAGAAAATATCCAACGTCAAGTCATATCGGACGATGATTAAAGTGATATTCAAATGAGTACATGGTACATAGAGCTTAGACTTATCAGACATTCATCTTACAGAATAAGAGAAAACCTCCAACGTTATCATATCGGACGATGGATGCAATGATGATCAAATGAGTACAGGGTACATAGAGTTTAGAGTTATCAGGGATTCATCTTTCAGAATAAGAGAAAACTTCCAACGTTGTTATATCAGATGATGACTGACATTGTTTAAATGAGCACAGGGTACATAGAGCTTAGAAATATCAGACATTCATCTTTCAGGATAAGAGAAAGCCTCCAACATTAAGTCATATCGGATGATGGAACAAATGATGTTCAAATGAGTACAGGGTACATGGAGCTTAGAGTTATCAGACATTCATCTTTCAGGATAAGGGTTAACCTCCAACGTTAAGTCACATAAGACGATGAAAGCAATTATGTTCAAATGAGTATAGGGTACAGAGTGCTTAGAGTTACCAGACATTCATCTTTCAGGATAAGGGAAAACCTCCAACGTTAAGTCATAGGGGACGATGAATGAAATGATATTCAAATGAGTACAGGGTACATAGAGTTTAGCGTTACCAGACATTCATATTTCAGGACAAGGGAAAACCTCCAAAGTTAAGTCATATCAGACGATGAATTAAATGATGTTCAAATGAGTACTGGGTACATAGAGCTTAGCGTTAGCAGACATTCATCTTTCAGGATAAGGGTTAACCTCCAACGTTAAGTCATATAAGACGATGAAAGCAATTATGTTCAAATGAGTACAGGGTACATAGTGCTTAAAGTTACCAGACATTCATCTTTCAGGATAAGGGAAAACCTCCAACGTTAAGTCATATCGGACGATGAATGAAATGATATTCAAATGAGTACAGGGTACATGGAGCTTAGAGTTATTAGACATTCATCTTACAGAATAAGAGAAAACCTCCAACCCTGTCATATCGGACGATGGATGAAATGACGTTCAAATGAGTACAGGGTACATAGAGCTTAGAGTTTTCAGACATTCATCTTTCAGACTAAGAGAAAGCCTCCAACATTAAGTCATATTGGACGATGGATGAAATTATATTTAAATGAGTACAGGGTACATAGAGTTTAGATTTACCAGACATGTATCTCTTAGAGGAAGGGAAAACCTCCAACGTCAAGTCATATCGGACGATGAATGAAATTATGTTCAATTAAGTACAGGGTACATAGAGTTTAGAATTACCAGACATTCATCTTTCAGAATAAGAGCAAACCTCCAACGTTGTCATATTGGACGATGAATGAAATTATGTTTAAGTGAGTACAGGGTACATAGATTTTAGAGTTATCAGAGATTTAAAATTCAGAATAAGAGGAAGCCTACAACGTTAAGTCATTTTGGACGATGGACGAAATGATGTTCAAATGAGTACATGGGACACAGAGCTTAGATTTACCAGACATTTATCTTTTATAAGAAGGGAAAACCTCCAACATCAGGTCATATCGGACGATGAATGAAATTATGTTTAAACCAATACAGGGTACATAGAGCTTAGAGTTACCAGACATTAATCTTTCAGGATAAGAGAAAACCTTGAACAAACCTTATGCACATAGCTCACCCTGATTGAGAGTCAAACCGTTACATTTTGAACGTAAGACGACTACTCCTACGGTAGATTAAATTCTTTCGAAATTTCCAGAGATACTTTAAATTTTCTTTTAGACACTTGATTTTAAAACAGATGTTTAGTGAAAGTGTAATGGATTTGAACAGCGGAGAAATATGTGTTACGTACATGGGACTGGATTAGCTTTTTCCTATAAATGAGCTATGCACTGGAAGGTGCTGCTACCTCTGTCACGAATTCTCAGAGTCCACCTGTATTTAAAAAGAAACAAAATTTCCTATCTGGTGCCAGTCGTGAAATAAACATAGGACGTGTTATAAGTTTTATGCACGTCGTGTAAGGAAGTCTGCGCCATCTTCCACGCGCCATAATACGTAGGACACTTCGAAGGTAAGAAATAATCATAGTGAAACAAAAATTGTTCAAAGGAGGCCATGGTAAATGACAAAACACTCTAGTATAGCCCTACCGACCAGGAACAAGTGAAGATCAAAATGTGAGGCCAGCACTTTACCGCTCGGCTAAGAGCTCACATCCGAAGAAGAGAAGGGAAAATATCGATGCACTTGAGAGATGTTCTCCTATAACAAAACAGGGAGCAGGCTTGATGGACAGTTGGCAGCAGTGATTTGTTTGAATTCGTGATCATGTTGACTTTACACTGCATCTTGTACTCTTACCGCAACCCCATTGTTTCCACTCCATGTTCTGGTTTCGCTCTATCATTGCCATGTATCTAGGTACACATGTCGAGTCGACCTATCGACGCTTGGATCGATCTATGCCGAGGGCAGAGGCATTTCATTCTATATACCGCGTTCGGAAGAAAATTCTGTTGTACAAGACCCACATTCTGAAGTACACAGAAATTTTCTAACCAATCACTTCAACCAGTTTGACAATACATCTCGGTCAGTTTTACCTGAGAAAACTAATAATCCATTCTGTGACATCACCAGGTAAACTAATATCACTGTTCACTGTTCGCGCGACGCAGCCTCTTCTTCTGATAGTTGACAGATTAAGGACATGTTATCCATCTTTTACACCAGTTGCGGGTGAAGAACTGTGATATTAGCTTGAGCGTAAATTAACATGCACATAGCCCATGATCAGAGGAAAGAGTTTTTGCCTTTAACGATTTTTAGCGAATTTTCGCAATTTTTTCCTATTTTCGAGAAATGTGAAAATTTCTGTTTCTTAGTATGTATAGAAAAATTTACATTTATTTCAAATTGCATAAATATAACATTAATTTAACATTCATGCCTTAATAGCATGAAGCTAGAAGTCGTGAAACCTTTTTTCTTTCTTTCTTTCTTTCTTTCTTTCTTTCTTTCTTTCTTTCTTTCTTTCTTTCTTTCTTTCTTTCTTTCTTTCTTTCTTTACCTTTTATTCTTTCTTTCTTTTCTTTTTCTTTTTCTTTTTTTACGAATTTAGCGAAAGCAAGATAAAATGTAACACTTAACAAAGCCAATACCGTGACATGAACGTGAATGTGCATCTTATCTCTCTCACTTAGAACTACAAATCCCGGAGCATCCCACCACAGCAGTACACCCATCAAGTTTTGTAACCTGTTTAAAGGAAATATGTAATTTTCATGATTGATTATTACATGTATACAGATGGTTCGCGTTACCAATTTAAAGATAATATATCTGCAGTAGGATGTGCTTTTGTTGTTTACGAAAACCAAACGAAACTAACTCACTCCATGTTTAAATTGTCACCTGAATGTTCTGTATTCCAGTCGGAGCTCTTAGCAATTAAAGAAGCTATAAAATGTTGTACTGTTAATGGGAACAGTGCCCGTATTCTTAGTGATTCACAATCAGCTCTACTCGCTATTAATGATAAATACAATTTAAATTCATTAGCACATGAAATGAGAACCTTGCTTCAAAACCATCCAGGACATATTTGCATGGGATGGCTTAAAGGACACAGTGGAATTTTAGGTAACAAGAGAGCTGATTGCTTGGCTAAGAAGGCTGCAGAATCCAATCTTCCTGTGACATACTCTTTATGTCCTATTTCTACTGTAAGGAGAATAATACATCAACATATTCTTGAAGAATGGAACCAACAATGGCTAACAACTCCAAATGGAAGTTTAACAAAAACATTATTTTTCCCTAGTGTATATGAAGAGGAAAACGTGAAACTCTTGTACCAAATTTTGTTTGGACACAAATTCTAAGTGGACATGGTAAATTTGGTGAATACTTATCACGCTTTCACTTAACATCCAACCCCAAGTGCATGTGTGGTGAAGAATTTCAAACTGTAGTTCATCTCCTTTTCTGTTTTCCCATTTTCTGGACAGAAAGACAAGAATTAATATTCAAGCTAGACCCTATAGGAACTGAAATTTCTGCTCCGCTCACATCTTTGCTGATGAAGACACAACAGTATAAGTACTTCATGATGTTTATAAACTCAGTGTTCAAACGTCTGAAATAGTTTAAATTAATATGCATCAGATTATAACATAACTTCTTCCTTCTGGTATTTAAAATATTTTTGTTAAAATTATACATTTTTATGTATCAACTCTAACCCCAATATACCACTGTGTAAAATAGGGTTCAATAAATCTGGATAAAAAAATACAGTGACATCATCATGCGAACTGAAATTAACAGCTAAGCGGTGCAACAATAAACTGCCACCACAGCACCCGGCTCGTCCATGGTTCTGAGAACCACCGTGCACAGCAAAAACTCCTAGTATGGTGGCTAAAGGTACTGAGAAGGTACTGAACTTCTAGGAAGCTACTCTCAGACATTACATTAAAACGAAAATATTGTCCCTCAGCGCTTAAGAATGTGTTCCGAAGTGCCCGAATGTTTAAAAAGGAATACATAGAAACCTCACTGAAAACCAACAGATTTAGAAGCTGCATTGCCTGCACTGACACGCTGGTCTAGCTGGTTTAATTCAGTAGTGTACATTGCCAGCTATTTTGCTGGAATGTCGATTTATTTTCTAACAAAGAAAAGCTTTCAGTTCCTGTGCAAAATTTGCTAAATTGTCATTTTTGCGATGCCTAATGCTGCAATATTGTAAAGGTACAGGCAATATTTGTTTCTGAAAATTGCAAAATTATAACAGATCCAATATTATAATTTCAATCTAAACAAAAACCAGTGGCTCATCTTCTTTTATCCCGAATTAACCCGATGAGAGCTAAATGTGAAATACTAGAGACTGGGCACTTTGGAAACAGAGTAAGTGCACTTGTAGATCATATCAGGGATCCCAGTGTTAGACAAACAGTAGAGGAGAATCTAAAAGTTAGCTGCCGTATGACTTTGTCTAAATTGAACTCCATTGCGGCAAAAGGAAAAGATGATGTAATAACCATAAAAGCTACATCATTTGTTTGAACCTTCTAAGCTAGATACTAAATCAAGTATAGGTGATTTAAACCATGTAATGACCGCATTTAAACAACTAAATGCACTTAGAACCGGTGGAATTACTTGTGATTCTCATTTGCTCCTTTTTTACAAAACCTTTGTGACATTGAAAGTGTAGAGCCAAATTGAAAAATTCAATGCCATAGCCGGGATTTGAACCACGGATCTTCTGGTCTCCGTTCAGTCGCTCTAAACATTGAACTACTATGGCCAACGTGCCAATATAATAAAGCCCGGGCCTTAAAGTACATAGTAAGACGTCACTAAGGCATTTGTCCCATGTGTTTATGAGAACTCCTAAGTGGTTTACCGGAAAAAACACGAGTCAGTGGGAGAATTTAATGTTATGTTGGCACGTTGTGCATAGTATTCATGGTTAGAGCGGCTGGATGGAGACCAGAACATTCGTGGTTCAAATCCCGGCTATGGCATTGAATTTTTCAGTCTGGCTCAACCCTTTCTTAGAGCGTCCTATGCACGGCTAGTGTGAAAGAAAAATTTCCATTAATTGACCTAATAGTGGTCCGAACTATAAAGCCCGGGCCTTAAAGTACTTACAGCATAGTAAGTCGCCATTAAGGTAGTTGTCTCATGTGTTTATGAGAACTCCTAGTGGTTTACCGGGAAAAACAGGAGTCAGTCGGAGAATTTAATGTCATGTTGGCACGTTGGCCATAGCAGCTCAATGGTTAGAGCGGCTGGACGAGACCAGAAGATCCATGGTTCAAATTCCGGCTATGGCATTGAATTTTTCAGTCTGGCTCTACCCTTTCATAGTGCATCCTACACACGGCTAATGTGAAATAACAATTAATTTCCTTAGTGACATTGTTGAACAGCAAGGCCATGATGGTAAGGATAACAGATTAGATGTAGTAACAGCACTCTTGACATCGAAGGCAAAAGCAGATTCTTACGGCAATTTCTGTGAAATGTCCCTTTAATGTCTTTGGTTGCCGGTGTCAAATGCTGACATTGTGAGAGATTTCTCTAGATATAGCTTAGTTGTGATCGACGAAATAACAAGTATGAAATGCGATAATATTATAACCTGTTGTATGCTGCAGTTTGGCGATGTCTGATATGTGATATTTGATTTTATTGTGTTACATACTATCTGCTGAATTCAAATAAAATATTATAATTTGGAGGAAAGGGTTGTGTTATTCTAGTTACCTATTAACTTTCATTTCGACCATGTCATTACTCATTAATTCTCCCCGAAAATGTGCACGAAATTAATGCGAATTTTATGAATAATTGTCACCACAAAATCTTGGTTCTGCCCTTAAGCAAAGATTAGACCTAGATGCCAAGCAGGTGTGCGGAAACATTCCACCTAAGTAGCTGGGATGGTGCACAGACTTCCCTAATCTTAAACTGCCCTCCTCTAACACGTGGATAGCATACGACAAAATTCTAAAAAAATGAAATCGACATGCTCGGACTAATCTTCTGTACAAAGGTGCTCAAAGGAGCATGTCATCTTGCCATGCAGCGCCGAGATATCCGTCTACACTTCCACCCTGAAAGAGCTCATAGATGAGAGATGCTATCAAATGAAAATAGAGGTGAAATAGAGAGACAGCAATTTCAGGGGATGTACGAGGCGTGTTCGTAAAATAGGGTCTCCAATTATATTTAATATATAAAACATGTTCATTGTCAATGAACGTTACATTGATGGAGCGGCGGAACTTACAGCTATTTTTTAACGTAGTCACCATTGCGATCGATGCACTTTTGCATGGCTTGGCAGTTTTTGTATACACTTGTCATAGCACTCTCCCGCAAAGTTACGCAGGTGGCACTCAACCTCAAATCATGGTCGGTCTGGAAATGTGCTCCACCCGGATTCCCCTATGGGAGGATATCCGTCCCCTTCAGCTGCCGAGGTGCGGGCGCTGCGGACCCTTAGCACTCGTGGTACCTCGGACGTTACTAGATGAACTTCTGGCCGAGCATTCGAGCCCCTCCTTGAATAGGAGTTGTTCGGATTGGGTTGGACTCAAGGGGGCAGTGTGTTCCCGACTCCCCCAGGGAATTGGATACCTCCGCCCAGGCTACGGCCGCCCGGAGGGGGTAGAGGTTTGCCTTAGAAGTCCCGCATACTAGCCTGTATAGCTAGTAGAGGGTGTGCTAGATCACCAGGTGGCCACACCGAGGTCATATCGAAGGTCTTTCCTGTGGAGTTGACGCGCGTAAGTGGCGTATCCACCTCCATCCCGTCTTGACGTTGTGCTCAGCGGGGGGGGGGGCTTTTTAAGAAATCAGGTATTGCCCTATGGAAAGAGCCCCGGAGTATCCATCGCTCCCGGGTAGAAGGAGGCCCGGATCCTTGGTCCTACGGGTCCAGGACTAATGGAGCAGAACCTCTGCACATAGCTGTTCTACCAGGTGTAACTTGAACTCAGGAAACAGATGATAATTACTAGGTGCTAAGTCTGGACTGTAGGGGGATCGGTGAAGAGGTCCTATCCGAAATGGGCCAGGAGTATTTTGGGGATCCACCTCGCACACACCTTGCGATGATGCAAATGTTCGGTCAAAATCTTGTCAACCGTAGTCTTACTGACTTCAGGGATAAGTTTGCACAGCTCGCGAACTGTCACCGTCGATCTTTAAGCATTTCTTGCTCCACTTTTGCAATTGTTTCGGCTGAAATCAAAGGCCGACCAAAACGCTGTTCGTTACGGACGTGTGTACGTCTATCCTTGAACTCTCTTCACCCACTTTCGCACGTTTTTGACTTTCATACACTGTGGCCCATAGACTTCGCAGAACTTAAGATGAATTTCAGTGGGGTTAATGCCCTTGGCACTCAAAAATCGGATCACTGCACACAACTCGCACATGGCGGCAGAAGTGATAGGAAACTCCAACGCAAACGGCTGCCCAGACAAGACTAATGCTTGCAACGGGTTCGTTCTGGTGGGGATTAACTTACCCAGCATTCACCTGGCAACCTGGGAAAACCACATCATGTAAGTCCGTCACGGGAATCAAACCCGACCTGCCGAATGCAGGCCACAACATCTCGCTCGGCTTAAAACGAGGAACAAATACTTTTGCAGTAATTTGATACTTTCAACAAAACGCCGAATTTTTTCCAAAGGCGTTTGGGTGCTAGAACGCTACCTTGGTACTCTTGCTCATAACGTAGAACTTCCAACATGTAAACAAGAGAGAGAGAGAGAGAGAGAGAGAGAGAGAGAGAGAGAGAGAGAGAGAGAGAGAGAGAGAGAGAGAGAGAGAGAGAGAGAGAGAGAGAGAGAACAAGTAAGAATCTATCCTATAAACGCAGGCTGCACTGTCAATAATCGAAGTTGGCTTACATATCAGAATACCGTGACTGCGTGTGTTACGTAGATTTGGAAATCTGGTTTGTAGAAATTTAGAACAACTTTACTGCAGTAAAGGGACCTGAAATTGACAATCAGCTGTCTTCAAGGCTAACTCTGTGTTTTGCTGCACGAAAACAAATGAAAGAAATCACTGGGGTACACTTCAATCGTCGACTGTCGCAATAACGAAGAAACAACTGCCAATCCTAACACCTTGCGGGTATTTATAACTCCCCAGTCATTGTTTCTACAAAATCGCAAAACTTTCGAGAACTTTAACTGCAGCAACAATGGTCAGAACATTCTGGAGCCTCTCTCTGTCTTTTTCGCTCCTGTCCAGCGCCCGGCTCCTGCTATGGCAGCAGCACAACAATGCCACACGATGACAATCTAAATTAAAATAGCCAGAATATTAGTATTCTTAGGAAGGATCGCTGCCTACCTTAACACCTCATTTTCTTTACGATGTGAATGAACACCTGTCTCAAATCCTGGTCTTAAAATTCACATAGATTAAAATAGAGAAGCAGTACAAAAGTAGTTTCGGTTAACCAGTTACTTGGAATGACAAAATCGTTGTCTACTATTCTTAAAAGTGTGACTCAAGTATGTTCAATATGGTTTTGAGATCTCGCTCTTGATTATCTCACACTCCCTCTCTCTGTATGTCTCATAAACAAATTCAACACCCTTATTTAAAAGTGCCTTTGCAGTGAAACATCGATTCGCAGCTTTTGAGTTCCATGCAACACTTCCTCTACGTTACGTAACGGGTAGACAGGGTGGAAAAGCCTTAATTGTTTATTTTACTTCTAGCAGCGTAACTTGTTACGCGTGAACTCAAGTTTGTGTGTGTTTAAATACAATTTTAACGACAAACTAATAGAAAATGTTGGTAGAAAATCTCACTTCTGAATTCTGCAAGCGGAAATTTTGTTCGTTAAGTTTTCTCTCTTCAATGCGATAAAAATAGAAGCCCTATAGAATTTAATTCAGCACTAGTTGCTGTGTTCGTCACACGGAATTAAGGGCACCCTACTTGTAAGACATTTAAATAAACTTGGATGTAGAAAATATGCGACTCAATTTGTACAGGGTGTTTCTTTATTGTAATCAAACTATTTCATGGACACCCTAGTAACAAAGTAATTCTGATAGATATAGCTTCAAAAATTATTTTTTGGAGAGTTATTTATACAGTTTTTCTTTAGTGATAA
Source organism: Mantis religiosa (assembly GCA_030765055.1). NCBI lineage: Eukaryota > Metazoa > Arthropoda > Insecta > Mantodea > Mantidae > Mantis > Mantis religiosa. The sequence continues at coordinate 57,928,012 of CM060960.1, read as the reverse complement.
CTAATTTAAATGAACGTTTGTTGGCTGATTGAGAAGAAAAACAAATTACAGGGTAAAGCGGTCCATAGTGTTGCGAAAGCTTTGCTGAGGCGAGGCGGTGCGGCCGACAAGTTTGAAGAGACGGGCAGGGCAGTGGGGAGATAAAAGCTCGCCGAAACGGCGGGGGAAAGAGACGGATTTCTGGAGAGTTCCGCTTTGGCCTGAAGATGGCACTCTATATCTTGGCCTCTAGGTGCTATACCAAGACACAGCATTGCAATTTTATATTTACTCAAACATAATAATTATATTGATTTTTACAAACAATTTGCAGAAAAGCTAACCTACACTAACCTGTCTAATCTAACCTAAATAATCTAATTGCTACAATTGTAGCTTACAACTTTCACAATGTAAACTACTTGTACCTTCCTATCTCTAAAAATCCATTTATCCTTTTTTTCTTGTGTTGATGTTGTCTTCTTCTGTCGCTTAAAATCCTTCCGTTGAATCCAAGATTGTCCTCTTCTATTAATCCTTCGACTACGTGAAGTTCCTCTTCTTCCTTTGGTTGTTGAAGCTAGGTATCCATACTCAGTCCTCGAAGTCGTTCAGATCTTCTCGGTGTGGAAGGTGGTTTACGATATCTATGTTGAATATTGTCACTTACTCGTCGTTGCTGCTGTCTTTGTTGGTTATATTTATTCATTACTATTATTGAGACCTTCTCCTCTGCCAATTCTAGTATTTTAAAATCTTCTCTCCTCCTAATGATGTTCCATATACATTTTCCTGCTAATTCTTTCCTCTCTTCTTCTAGCTGTTGTGTATACTTTATACATTCAAATAAAGCATGTTCAGGAGTATCTTCTTCCATGCAAGTTGTGCACGTGGTTTCATCTGTCTTTCCTATCTTTTTAAAGTATGTCTTGTATGGTCAATGTCCTGAAATGTATTATATACCACTTTGTCTTTGTTGGAGCTCCTTTAATTTTAACCTCTCATTCATACTAGGAAAGTTTTCGTGTGTCCTTCTTCCTACGTCAATTTGATCCCATTTATGTTGCCATTCTTCAAATAATACGTTCCTAATTTCTCTCCTCGTCCTCCATGGAGTTCCCAATAAATTTTCTGTCTTTGTGAATTCTCTCCGCTTTATCAAAGAGTAGGCTGCGCTTTGTTTAGTCAACAAATCCAATGGCCATATTCCCACTATCACTAATGCAGTCGTTGATACTGCTCCTGTGCAACGAAGTAAAGCCTGTCACTGTATCACAAGCCTAAGAGTTTTATAGAGAAAGGTACCTCGATAAGCAGTTAACCGCTTCACGAACACTTTTACAAATTCACCAACCTTTGCGAATGTCCCATTTAATAGCAGAGTTTTGGAAGCGTGGAGATCAAGAGAGGCGCGATGCACTGACCGTGAATATAGATGTGGATGTGCCTAAACTAAATATAGATTCTGAAACAGCATGCAAATAATTTGAAATGGTTTACAGAATACAGAATGTGAGCCGTCACGTGATATGTTTGTTTCTGGAAGTCTTGTTATTTACCCTACATACTTCCAATCAGTATTATTCAGTTCTTCCGTTTGCAAACGAGGAAAAAGTGGACGGCTAGAGCAATTTGCAATTGAAGTGGTACACGAGGTATCACGGCATTCTCCGTATTACAGCCAATAAAATCCACAAATAAAACGGGGGGTTGCAAATAAAAATACCTTTAAACCAACTGACGCTGAACGACTTGTTCACGAAGATACTGACAAGGTAACACAAGACTGGAAAAACTGCGAGAGACATGCAGATACACTGCATGAAGACAGAGTCAACATGAAAAATATAATGCCATGGATGGGATTTGAGCCACGGATCTCCTGGTTTCCATCCAGTCGCTCTAACCCATTGAGCTACCATGGCCAACGTGCCGTCCTGATATTAAATTCTCCATTTGACTCATATATTTCCCCGGTAGACAACTAGGGGCTATCGCATTCGAGATACACCGTTTGTGGCGACTTACTATCGTAAGTACTTAAGTCCCAGGCTTCATCATTTAACTCTTTATTATTTTAGTTATTTGATGGAAATTAATCATTTCTTCACACTAGCTGTATATAGGCTAAGACTGTTGTTAGAGTCAACATGAAAAATTCAAAGCCATGGCCCGGATTTGAACCACGGATCTCCTGGGTTCCGTCCAGTCATTCTAACCCAGTGAAAGCCTCTAATGGTCTACTGGGGAAATATAGAGTCAAATGGAGAATATAATGTCAGGACTGCACAATGGCCATGGTATCTCAATGGGTTAGAGCGACTGGACGTAAACCAGGAGTTCCGTGGTTCAAATCCCAGCCATGGCATTGAATTTATCATGTTGACTCTATCTATTAACAACCTTAGCGTATATGCAGCTAGTGTGAAGAAATGATTCAATTCCATCAATTAACTAAACTGCAAGTAGACAGTTTTTTGGAAAGAAATAGCCCGTGACGAGGTTTTGGAGCCTATTAACATAAATTTGGAAGACTCATACGATGAGGACAGTGACAATGACGAATTTTCTCCTGTCGTAATGACTTTCATAGATATATAGACAAGTCATTGGCAGTCCTATTGAATTAGGAAAACGAATAATTCAAGAACTTTCATTACAGCATTTAAGATATGCAAATGTGCTTTCCCTTAGAACTAGCGCCAATGAGACTTGCGTGCTCTATGATAGTGTGTGAGAGAGAGGGAAATGTGAAAAGAGTGGGGGTAGTAGGTTGGCAAAGCTGAGTACGGAAACGCATCTCATTCGCTGCAGCGAATAGCTCCTACTTTTCTTTCAGGGTTGGGGCCAGATAAATCTTCTGATCTCTTTTTAAATGCACGTGGACTCTTTGTGGATGCGTGACAGAGATGGCAGGACTGTACAGTGCATAGAACTCTAGTTGCGGCAACAAGAGTTAGGACTGCCTTTGGTACTTAAAATGCCGACATTTTCATTGCAAGAACAGCCTGTATTACGAGGCGTGTCAGTAAAATAACGTCTCCAAGGCACTGCAGCCGTGAGGAACGCTATTACGCGAGATTTGGCAACACTGGCGTGTAGCTTGGTTTCACTCCTTCAAAGCCCTACCATAACGAACCCGTTGCAGCCATTAGTCTTGGCTGGGCAGCCATTTGCGATGCAGCTTCCTATCACTTCCGCCGCCAAGTGCGAGTTGCTGCCATGACCCCTTTTTTGAGTGCCAAGGGCACTACCCTACCGAAATCCATCGTCAGTTATGCGAAATCTATGGGCCACAACGTATGGAGGTCAAATATGTGCGAATGTGGGGCAGAGAGTTCAAAGACGGACGTACAGACGTCCATGACGAACAGCGTTCTGGTCGGCCTTCGGTTACAGCCGAAAAAATTGCAAAAGTGGAGCAAGAAATGCTTAAAGATCGGCGTGTGACAGTACCCGAGCTGTGCGAACTTATCGCTGAAGTCAGTAAGACTACGATTAATAAGATTTTGACCAAAAATTTGCATTCTCGCATGGTGTATGCAAGGTGGGTCCCCCTAATGCACATGCAACGGCTGATCTCCTGGCCCAGTTCGGATGGCACATCCTCACCCATATCCCCTACAGTCCACACTTAACACCTAGTGATTATCATCTGTTTCCTGAGTTGAAGTCCCACCTGGGTGAAACACATTTCCAGACCGACGAAATGCGAGGTTGAGTGCTACCTGCGCAACTTGGCGGGAGAGTGCTATGAGTGCTATTTGCCACAGCGTATGCAAAAGTGCATCGATCGCAATGGTGATTATGTTGAAAAATAGCTGTTCTCCTTTTCCATCAATGTAACATTCATTGACAAACATGTTTTCTATATTAAATAAAATTTGAGACCTTATTTTACGCCTCGTAATTCGTTTTCCCCAGTTTCCTGACGTGACACCTATTGACATTCATCGCCAGTTGAGTGAGGCATGTAGTGATGGTACCATGGATGTGTCTAATGTATGTTCCTAGGTGCGACAGTTTAATGAAGGCAGAACATCGTGTGACAACAAAACAAGACAGTCACGCCCTCGCACCAGACGGTCTGACGACATGATCCAGCGAGTGAAGAACGTTGTTTGGATGATGATGATGATATACATAAGGGCGTTCAGCTACGGCGGTCATCAGCGTCCTTTAAAAATATACACGTACATACAAAACATCAATCAAAACCTACTAAAAATTTCGTTCACTAAATCCTAAACTCTAAACTAGACAAGAATCTAAAAACCTTCTCCACGGGTCTCCACGCATGGCCTACACGTGGGTGGGCCTGTTGACCGTCTCCCTCATCCACGAAGAGGAGCCCATCGAGGGAGACTGTTGGCTCGGGACCCCAGGTGCGCCAAAACCGTACCTACCGAAGTAGGCCCCTGGGGGGTCGTTGTTTGGAGGATCGCCGATAGAGCGTTGCAGACATCGCCTCCAAAATTAACATTCCCGTCGCATCTGCGCAGACAATCCTGCATGAAGATCTAAAAAGTTTCTTCCACGTGGGTGTCACGAATGCTGACGGATGATCACAAGGCTGTTGGCGTGGCAAATTGTCAGGCGATGTTGACCCGGGATGACGGCACGAATGGAACATTAATAACACGCTGTTCTTGCAATGAAAACGTCACCATTAAGCATCAAAAAGAGCCCTACTTGTCGTCGCTGCCACTGGAGTTCTATGCACAATACAGTCCTGCCATCTCTGTCACTCATTCCCAAATAGTCCACATGTATTTACAAAAGAAACCAGAGGTTCCTATCTGGGCTCATTTATGAAGAAACTTGGAAGTGCTATAACTTGAACGCACGTCGTATAATCCAACATTTTTGGCTACGAAAATCATATTATTATGTAATAATTCGCTCAGTTCTAGAATCCATCATTGTCTTGGTATGTCATAGCAGTAAAATTCATAACCTATTGAAGAGAGATACAAAATCTAACTCCCAAGTAGACATATGCAATTATAGCTGTACTCAAGAGAAACAGACAACATTTCCGCTATAGAAGGATTACCATACATGTAGTTACAAGCGAAGTTAATGTCTATAAAAGATAATGATGGATCGTTTTTTATCAGAGGTTATTAATATTATAAATTTTTAATGGAAAATAGTCCCCCTAGAGGAGATTGCCACAGAGCCATTATTGCTAGGAGTTGCAGTGCACCCCATTTTGTCATTAACTGGGGATGATCAAATTGCTACAGCAGCGCCATCAATGTAATAGCAGCAGTTTTATATCACTAGCTGCTTAATGTAAAAACGCAAAGTCTGGTTTACATGTCAGCTTTCATTCCATTTACCACGGATAATATTAATGAGCACATGATAATGGTCGCTCAATACATGGTTGCTGTACAGTGGTAACTATGCTCATAACTACAAAATTATTTGGTGCTTCATTAAATTTCTCCACTAGAATTTTCACAAGACTTGTTACTTAGTAAATCCTTAAGTAGTTTGTTGTATATATAGAGATACAGTAGCGATTGTCAGATGTCAGTCAACTTGTATAGTCTTTGCAATTCCCATGCAATTTTGTATGAACAAATGAAGGGGAAAAGAAAGGAAGAACAAATAAGATACTGACTACCACTGGAAAAGAACTTAACAATCTATAAATGATAACCAAAGAGTTCACTTAAGCCACGCACCTCTGAAGCGTAGTGCTTCCACCTCACGTTCAAGAGCTCAGGAGTTCAATTTCTGTTCAGGGTGAGTTTTCTGGATAAAGTTTTTCCGGAGTTTCTTCTCGTCCTAAAAGGTTATTGTCAGGTAACTCTAAGCTCTATAGAACTTGGACTAATTTGAACATTCTGTCATCGTCCTATATGACATATTGTTGGCTGTTTTCCCTTCTCCTGAAAGACGAATGACTGGTATCTCTAAGCTCCATGTATCCTGGACTCATTTGAACATAATTCCCTCCATCGCCCGATATGACTAAAATTTATAGAGTTTCCTTTATCTGAAAGTATAATTTCAGGTAGCTCTAAACCCCATGTACACTGGACTCATTTAAACATCATTTTATTCATCTTCCTATATGACTTAACGTTAAAGTTTTTCCCTTATCCTGAAAGATATGTCTGGTAACTCTAAGCTCCATGGATGCTTTTCTCATTTGAGCATCATTTCATTCTCGTCCGATATGACTTAACGTTGGACTTTTTCTTATATCCAGAAAGATGAATCTCTGGTACCTCTAAGCTCTATGTACCCTGGAGTTATTTGAACATCATTTCATTCAACGTCCGATTTTACGTAACGTTAGAGGTTTTCCCTTATCCTGAAAGATGAGTATCTGGTAATTCTAAACTCCACGTACTCTGTACTCATTTGAACATCATTTCATTCTTCGTCCAGTATGACTTAACGGAGGTGTCCCTTACCCTAAAAGATCAATGTCTGATAACTAAGCTCTATGTACTCTGTACTCATTTGAGCATCATTTCATTCAGCGTCCGATTTGACCTAACGGAGGTTTTCCCTTATCCTGAAAAATGAATATGATAATTCAAAGCTCTTTTAACCCTGGACTCATTTGAACACCATTTCATTCATCGTCCGATATGACCTTGGACGTGTTATCTTATCCTGAAAGATAAATCTGTGGTAACTTAAGCTTTATGTACCCTGTACTCATTTGTGCATCATTTCATTCATCGTCCTATATGACTTAACATTGGAGGTTTACCCTCAGCCTCAAAGATGAATGTCTGGTAACTCGAAGCTCTATGTACTCTGTAGTCATTGAAGCATCATTTCATCCTTCGTGCAATGTGGGTTAATGGAAGTTTCCCTCATCCTAAGAGGTGAATATCTGGTAACTCTAAGGGCTATGTACTCTATACTCATTTGAACATCATTTCTTTCATCGTCGGATCTGACTTAACGTTAGAAATTTTCCCTTATCCTAAAAGATGAATGTCAGTTAACTCTAACATCACTGTAGCCTGGCTTCATTTGAAAATTGTTTTGTTGATCGTCCCATGTGGCTTAAATTTGTAGGCTTTCCTGTATCGTGAATAATGGATGTCTGCTAAAACTAAACTCTATGTACTTGTACTCATTTTAACATCACTTCATTCATCGTCCTATATGACTTAACATTGGATAATTTTTTTTCAGCTAAATCATGAACAATGTTATTGAAGTAGAAATCATATGAGCTGTTGAATTGTGATGTTAGTTTTCTGCCACTCCAGACAGTCATCTACTGAATGCTCACCAGATCTTTATTTTAAATATTTCAAGTGCATTTATAGCTATTAAGAATTCACAATCACGAATATTCAAGAACGAAATTTTTTGGGTTATAGGTCATATGATCAGGAGAAGTTAGTTATAGTCTTAGTTCTACTTAAATACGTGGTATATGTATAAATATATAATAATTTGTATATATGGGACACAATATAATTAAGGTATAGAGCAAAGGATGATATATAACGTAATGCATTACACATTCATGCTCGCCAATCCTTATCACCTATGTTCCTAAGCGATGAGCCGATGAGTGATGCCAGACTGTCAACTGTTACAGATAAACAACCATGAACGTACACCTTCAGTTGTCTAATGAGTATTAACATCGCAGACCTTCAGTTGTTTACTGTAACTCGCGGTGATAGGTAATGCGGTTTCAGCAAATGATTCATCGTTATATAGCAGCAGAGGGATGTACAGAATTATCATGCCCTTTTACAAAAATGAAGCACCATATACAGATTAAATTCTAAACTGAGAGGGAATGCTCTTAGAGAAAAAGTGCAACGACAAGAGGAAAGAAAATGCGTCATTCGTGCCAATCTAGTTGATCCAAGAATATTTTATTGCCTTCTTTGCATATAAAATTAGGTGTTATAAAACAGTTCGTTAAAGCACTGGATAAGAAGGTTCGTGTTCCAAATACTTGTGCTGTAATTTTCTACGACGTTAAAGCTAAGATAAAGCAAAGTATATTTTATAGACCTCAAGTAAGACAGCTAATGAAGCAGAGTGTATTTTTTGGTCACCATGAACTGCAAGAATGTTGTGCTTTCGAAGAAATAAGTCACTAGGTTTCTTGGAAATATAACATATCCGCGATACAAAGATATTATACGAGCTTTTGTGTGTACATGAGCTTAAAGCGTTATTTGTTCTGCCCTCACCAAAACTATTTGGGCAACAAAAAAATAAGCTCTTCATGTTTCGAGCTCTTCAGGTGGCAATTCCTACTAATTTTGGGTTGAGACAAATATGACAATGGAAAATTTTTATTACATCTAGTTTCTATTATATACACAAGATGGAACTATTATATACTAACGGATTGAGAGAAAAGCATACATTTTAATTACATGCATGCCAACAACAGTGAAAGTAAATTTATTTTTTTAACTGGTATTTACATGCCAAGAGTTCTAAATTGCTGGAAAAATACTTCGCAGATAGTCGTGTCTCAGGAGAATCATGTGGTGGCCTATTGACTTCTTCGTCCTTTAGCTCGCCTCTTGTGATGGGAGTTCCGCAGAATCCCTATACAAAGACCAACTGTAATCCGCAAGCATTACTTCATTCCAACGGCCCTGATATCTTTGTTCTGATGGAATCTCTCCCCATGTTCCTCACTAACAGCTCCACAACTAGGAGGGAAAAGGTCTAGGTGGGAGTGGAGAAAATGGATGTTAAGGGACATGTTGCAAGGTTACGGTATTTTTGCAAGGAGCACTCTCATCTCTTTTGTTGCCTAAATATCCATGAACATCTCCCTCAAAGGCTTCCCAAGCTTCCATTTCTGTCCCGTCCAAAATTTGGTCAAATGCAGGATCCTTTTCAGGTTCTCTTATTTGCGGCCAGACAAAAATGCCTTCCGTGCCTGAGTCGCGTTATTTGTTCTGGTTGTTGGGGAGCGGAACCTGGGTAGTCCGGCAATGGTATCCTCTGATTGGTACACGTCATTTAACTATCAAAACTGACGTGGGACAATCAGAGGATACCATTGCCGGACTACCCAGGCTCCGCCCCCCAACAACCAGTACAAATAGCGCGACTCAAGCACAATCAGATTGCAAGGCATTGCATCCTTTCCTTTCAACCCCTAGGTACAAATCTGTAACCTCATATCAACCAAATATATAAAACCCCACATCTCACCCTACAACATCCCCATTACTATACCTTACCTGCGGTAAAACCCTTAACGGTTGGGCACGCAGCAAAAACCCTCTGGCTAAATATAGCCAGCCAGCACCACATGACATGGCATGAACCCTTCGGACGCAGCGAAACTCTCTGCAAGGAAACTTCGACCGTGCCACTGATGTCTACCGCAGTTGTGGACGAAACGTTTGGACGTTCTTAAGCCAACAGACCACGGCAAAACAGCCCGGAAATAATTAATTGTATAATGGACTCCAGCCGTAAAAGCTTACGTTCTCTCTGGTAGTTGGTGAACCACATAAATCAATGCAGCCATCCTTCCAGCCAAGTTAAAATTAACTTTGCACTTTCTTTTGCAGGTGCGTAGCTATTTGTTTCTGAGAAGTTTTCTTTTCTGTAATTATGTTAATACCACGTGTTCTTCACATCAAAAACACCATTTTCAGATATTATTTTGTGAAATATTATATTATTAAAATTATGCAGTGTGATACATATAAATCTGAACTAATAATAGGACATACGTGAAACTTTGGGAGAATATAATACACAAATGGGAGATTACATTTACCTATTTAAATCTCAGAGAAAATCCTGGAAGTGTCCTCCACCAGCATCAATGGATCGTTGGTACCATTTTCCTTGATACGACTGTAGACACTGGAGTATATATGGGTATCTTCAAGACATTTGTGGAGCAGCTGGATGATATTGAATTGAGAGGCTATTTCCAGCAAGATGGAGCAACGTGTCATAATCTAATGACACCATGGAGCTTGTAGCCAGGTTCTTTTTAATGGAATAATTTGAAAAGGTCTATGGCCTTCCCCCCACCGAGCTTACCTCATCGAATTTTTTCTTGTGGGAGTATCTTAAATAAAGTGTACAACAATAGGCCGCGGAAAATTGATGTTCTCAAAGAATCAATTAGAAACGAAATAAACCCCATTGGTGAGGGTACTCGCCGTAAAACTTCAGCGAGACGAGTGCAAACATGTATAGATGCTGATGGAGGACACTTCCAACATTTTCTCTGAGATGTAAATAGTGTAATGTAATTTCACAATTATGTATTATATTCTCTCAAAGTTGCACGTGTGTCCTACTATTGGTTCAAAAGCTATGGCCTATTGAAGTGGTTCAGGTTTATATAGATAGCACTGTATTATTTTTTTGACATTCTGAACAGTAGAACTCTCAAAAAAAAAAAAAAAAAAAAAAAAAAAAAAAAAAACGATTACATACCACATTATTATTGTGACATTGTGGGTTCGTAGAATTAAAAGTCCAATTTGCAGAAATTCAAAACGTTCTTTATTTCCGTAGAAATACACCTTGGTCAACCCGTACAGTAGCAGAATCACGTCACATACACATTTACAATCGTCCAAGGTCGTTCACTACATCAAAGAGTACACTTTCAAAACACACACCAGTTCCAATTACAACTCTCCTCTTTGACTCTCACTTTAGGTTCCTTTTTAAACACCTCTTCATTGTTCCAGAAGACAATCGAATGTTCTGTAAGCAGGCACCAGACAAAACACGAACGTTCCAGACAGCTAAGTTTATCTGTTTCAGCAAGCTGTTTATCTCCGTGCTACACTATCCGTCCCTTATCTTTCCGCGCCTAACCCTTTGTGCGCGTCGTCGCCAATCGCGGCAGTATTCTTACATGTAAGTTTTGAGGAAAATTATGATTTTCTGAAGAAATAGCTCGAGTGAGAAGGATTTTTTTTTTTTTTTTTTTTTTTGGCAAATGAAACTTTTATCTTGAATTTTCTTTGAATGCCTTCAGAAGTTTACCTCTTTCTTAAAACCTTTTGAATAACTGGTAAAGCATAAGAAGTAGACTAAATGGTCTTTTTCCTTCTTCTCCTTCTTCAATTCGAGTTTAGACTTAAGCCTATTTCGCCCTTAGAATATTTCTTTGCATACCTTTCTTGATTTTCCTATGTTTTGTTGATATAAAAAGATCAACTTAGGACATTTTACATTATCCATCCCTTGGTGTGTGGCAGACAGTTATTACATTATGTAATTCATATGTAATTCCTGTCCTATAATTTCATTTCTAATACAATATTCTTTCTTCTTCTACAAAAACCTCCGCTCCAAAAATATATGTGTTAACCGAAACTTTTGGTGAATCCATTTTCGTGGAGTTAACCATTCCCCAAATATTTCTTGTCATTGGTTGGAATTTTTCAACATTTATCCCAAATAAGAATTTGCTATTCTTTTTTATTCTTCTTGGCCAAGCAAAGCGACCAGCGACCAACTTGAAAATATTTGAATATCACTAAAACCTGTTATAATCTTGTATCTATTAGTAGAAATGTAATAAAGCAATTTATACAGTTGTTTATCTAGATTTCATGAAGAAAGTAAGTGGATAAGCTCTTGTAAGAATGTTTCATGACAGCAAATAAAAAAATGAATGCACTGAGGCAGCTTTCAGCATTGCTTTTTCCATTTCCAACAAAACACCAGCATTCGTTTGTTATAGCTTACTTTCAAATAAAACTAGATCCTAATTTGATTTTTGTAGTTTTGGCAGCACCTACGTTATAATAATCAATTAATTATGTTGTTATACAAACTATAATAAACAAATGCTACAAATTTGACGATAATGAAGGCAGATGTTATTAATGGCTTACATAATTCCGGGAAATAGTAATTTGCTTAAAAGCTCTTACTGAAATGACCATCAATAACATCAAAATAACAAACGAAGGCGTGTTGAATCAATGTTGTTATATTAACTGTACAATAAATTAATTTGAGCCTCCATAACATATAGTACACCAACATATTTTGTTTTGCAGTTGCTGCGTGTTTGATTTTTTACTCTAATGCCATGTAATGCTCATAAGTGAAAAGGAGTGTGTATATTCCTGGAATAAATGGAGGAATTTTCTCCTCCATTAATAGTTACCATCACATTAACTTCTATACTTTCATTTAAACTTTACCTTGTGGAAAATTAAGCGATCTAATTTTAAAAGAATGTGCGTGAATTGATAAGAGGTAATTAAGCAAATAGTTTTCCAGGGCCCTAAAAGATGGCAAGCAGTATTTGCTGATAATCGATATTTACATGTCGATACATATAGATATAATCTTGTTTTACGGACTATCGATAACCGCGGCTACTGCTTGTTAAAGATTAGGAAATTGAAGTCAATTTACGCTATCTTTATCCGACGGTGAGTCAAATGAGAACCTTAAATTTGTAATAAAAAGTCGAAATTTAGCGCCGTTACCCTGTAACTTGGTAAGCGTGCTACAAATATCATGCAGAATGGCCTCTAGGTGGCAGCATAGTATAGATGCAAACATATCCTCGCAGTATCAGTATAAATATGGCCGACCCACTTGCGACCTGCACCAGGGAAGTACAACGTTCCGTTATTTGGTTTTTGTGTAGTGAAGGTGTGAAACCTATTGAAATTCATTAACGAATGGAGGTTCAGTACAGTGATGCATGTTTGTCAAGCAGCAATTCTATGAATGGAGTAGGAATTTTCGCAAATGGTGTGACTTCAGTGGAAGATGCTCCACGCCCAGGTCAGGCACAACGAGTTGACTCCACAGAATATTGCAGCAGTTGAAGCCATAGTGAAAGGAAACCACCGAGTGACATTGCATTGCAGCGTGTTTACAGATTAGTCATAGGTCAGATACTGATATATATATAAACTACGGCGGTCATCAGCGCCCTTTAAAAAACTAGTCATGGCAAAAGCCAGATATAAAACTTTCTAAAAACTATACAAGTGTAACAAAACCTATTAAAATACACGTACATAAAAACATCAATCAAAACCTACTAAAAATTTCGTTCGCTAAATCCTAAACTCTAAACTAGACAGGAATCTAAAAACCTTCTCCACGGGTCTCCACGCGCGACCTACACGTGGGTAGGCCTGTTGACCGTCTCCCTCAACCACGAAGAGAAGCCCACACGAGGGAGACTGTTGGCTCGGGACCCTGGGTGCGCCAAACCCGTCCCTACCGAAGTAGGCCCCTGGGGAAGTCATAGGTCAGCATACCACATTGTACATGAAGTGCTCCAGTTTCACAAAGTGTCTGCCAGATGGGTGCCATGGCAGCTGACTCCTGAAATTTGACAACGACGTGTTGATGCTTGTGAAGAACTTCTTCGGCGCTTTGAACGGAAAGGTGATGGCTTCCTTGCAAGAATCGTTTCTCGAGACGAAACCTGGGTTCACTTCCACCAACCGGAAACCAAGAGAGCAAGCAAGGAATGGCGCCATCCCTCATCACCAAAACCAAAGAAGTTTCGAACAGAACCATCAGCAGGGAAGGCTATGCTGCCTCTTTCGGGACGAATAAGGCGTTATTTTGGATCATTACATGCCTAGAAGGACCACTGTCACCAGTGCATCATACACAGGTCAAAATATCATCTGCGGCCTGTAATCAAATCAAAGCGACGTGGATTGCTGTCAGCAGGTGTCCTAAGGTCCAACATTGCCCGTACAACAGTTGCAACAATCACAGATTACCATTTTGAGTGTCTTCCTGATCCACCATACTCGCCAGACCTTGCCTGAAGTCCACTCAAAGACGCAATGGGAGGAAAGAAGTTCCGTTACGTTGAAGAGGTGCGCCACGCGGTGCAAGAGTGTTGCGCGGACTACCAAAGGAATTTTTTTCTAAAGTCATTTATGAACTTTTAAAGCGCTGGAGGACTTGCATTGAGCATGGGGGAGATTATTTTGAAAACTGATATAGCTTTGTACCACTTCTGCAAAATAACTAATATTTTAAAAATATTTAATATTTTTATTTGACTTACGCTCGTATACACAGTAAAGCGCAGTGATTAATTGGAAATCTATCTCAAACGAAAATATTTTATGGTCCCACGATTTTGGGTGTAAAAAAGGTGATAAATCGTCGCATGTCGGGGATTATGTTATAGGAATTTTGTGATATACTCATTATTTCGTATTATTTTTTTTTACTTCTAAAGACTATTATTGAGAAATCAAAACAGTTTTACATTTAGTAAGCTGAAGTCACCCTCAGGCGTCCGGCTCCCTTTTGCTGGTTGGAAATCTTCGCAGTAGTGTTTCTATGAAAACAACTGATAGCTGTGATCTAGCCAGCCATGAAAGGATCTGGAGCTGGCTGGCCGGGAGATGTTGGATTGACCTTCGCTTTTGTTACATCTCTCCGCGCCTGTGGAATGTTACGTTGTATTGTGTTTATGTGTTTATAATTTGGAATAAAACAGGTATGTGTATTTCAGGAAGAATTGTGTACTTGATTATGAACTGTCCCGTATCTTCTAGGTTTTAGTGTGGGTAATTTGACCTCTCACTCTCCGAGTTGTGTTCACCAGTGGTATCCTTGGCATGGTTCAACCATTTGGTTCATAGTGGCATATTGAAATATTTCCAGGGATATCACAATATGCTAAAAACACAGCTGAAAGACTCGGCAAGACGGATTTCAAAGCACCTAATGGATGATTGGAGAGTTGCATTTTAACGAACTTTGTCGTGAATCGAATGACGTTAACAGTGAAACCACCGCTGATTGGATTGCTTAATTACCTTCAATAATCGAAGCATACAAATCTGGAAACCTAGCAAAGGCGACGAGACGGGGTTGTTCATTCAGGCATTACTGAATAAGTCATTGTGTTTAAATGTGAGAAACATTCAGAAGGAAAATCGTTCAGGGAAAGATTGAATTCTTTTCTTCGAGTGGAGGAAAAATGCATGTTACGCACTTACCCTGGGATTGGAGTGTGGGACTCCTCTGGGGGAATCGAACCGCCAGCCCTACCCACTAAAAAAACCTCCAACGCTGAGTATTCAGGAGTGGTGTTGTGGCAGTACCGCTGTAAGCTCCTGCGGATTCAAGGAAGGGATATATTGGCCCGGCCGAGGCCAGGTCCAAGGTGAGGAAGGCGGCAGGACGTAAGCATGACCAAGGCCCTATTTACGCCCTTGCTTATTAGGAGCGGTCTTGTTTGGAAGTGAATGAGGAATTAAGGTTATTGATGAGTGTAGGGTCTCTTCGGCGGTTGGTGTCGACCTCTGGTGTTGGGTCTGTCGAACATTGTTTGGAAGACTGCCACTTTCTCGTTGACGAGTCTTCGGAGCATAAATGTGTCTGTCGCGTTGTTTGATTGAGAACTGATGCTTCTCCACTATGTCTTCTCGTAATTCTGCAAGCTCCAAGCTGAGATTTGTGTGTGCTGTATCTTGATGCGCAGATGAAGTCCTGAGCTCTGTAAGAAGATCCTCCAAGTAGGTCAGCTTGGCCATTACGACCAGGAACTTCGAATGGAGAACACGATCTAGGCCCCGGACTTGTTCGTTGAGCAGCTCCTGGCTGGTGGTGTCGTTTGGTGTTGCCGGCTGTTGATAAATTTGGTGAGGCTGAGCACTCAGCTGCTGCTGAGTGGTTGGCGGCGCAGGAGGGACAGGCATTGCCTTCCTGCCCGGTGAAGTGGCTGTGGCCGCCGCAGGAGGAACAGACGCGGTGACTTCGGCGGAGGTCGTGTTCTGTGCAGACCAGGGTGAGGCTGGAAGAACCGCAGTAGTGGCACTTAGGCTCGGCTGCACAGGACTCGGCTGCATGCCCGTAGGCGCAGCAGCGGCGGCATGGAGCTTGACGGTCCTGTCGGCTGACTTCAAAGCGCAGCACCCGCCCTAATAAGGGTAGGCCGTTAGATAAAGCAGCTTCCAGTTTCGCGTGGCTGGCTAGCTCCACCCGGACGAGTAGTGTCGGCCCTCAGGCTGAGGTAATGCGTGTGGCCCTCATTGCTCATGGCCACTGCTGCGCTGCAGAAAGCACTATCGCGCTTGCAGATTCCCAGGCACTCCGGTTACCACTGTGCTCGTGCGGTGGTGCAGTGTTTGCGGCGGTGTTGGTTGGCTGGCTAGTGCTGGCGACTGGCCTGCTCCCAGCTGGGTAGCAGGGCTGGGTTCTGCCTGCAGTGTTGCAGGACGTTCCTCCTCAGCTGACTGTGCGGCGGCGATCCAAGGCACTCCGGTTACCACTATGCTAGTGTGGCGGTGCAGTGGTTGAGGCGGCGGTGGCTGGCTGGCTAGTGCTGGCGACTGGTCTGCTCCCAGCTGGGTAGCAGGGCCGGGTTCTGGCTGCGGTGTTGCAGGACGCTCCTCCTCGGCTGGCTGTGCGGTTGCGATGACTGCTCGTTTTTTCGTACCTCTCTTGACACCTGGCATGTTGGTGCTCTGCAGGTTCAACACCGTTGGCGGCAGCGGTGGTTGTACTTCTACAGGTGAATTAACTGCAAACTGCCGTTCAGGTGCTGCTTCCCCCTGCGGCTGCCTGCGCACTTTGCGAGCGTCCGGCGTGGTAGGGGAAGCGGGCCGAATTGCCCAAAACTTCCAGGCGGCTCAGCGGGAGGCTCCTCTCGTCTGCCGATACCTGCAGCGAGTCGGGAGACAGTGCCCGAGAGCTGGCTGGCGAAGATTGCAATGAAGGTGGCTTCACTGCCTTGCTCTGCTTCCTTGTTGCGGCGTTCTTCTTCTTCTTCTTCTTCTTCTTCTTCTTCTTCTTCTTCTTCTTCTTCTTCTTCTTCTTCTTCTTCTTCTTCTTCTTCTTCTTCTTCTTCTTCTTCTTCTTCTTCTTCTTCTTCTTCTTCTTCTTCTTCTTCTTCTTCTTCTTCTTCTTCTTCTTCTTCTTCTTCTTCTTCTTCTTCTTCTTCTTCTTCTTCTTCTTCTTCTTCTTCTTCTTCTTCTTCTTCTTCTTCTTCTTCTTCTTCTTCTTCTTCTTCTTCTTCTTCTTCTTCTTCTTCTTCTTCTTCTTCTTCTTCTTCTTCTTCTTCTTCTTCTTCTTCTTCTTCTTCTTCTTCTTCTTCTTCTTCTTCTTCTTCTTCTTCTTCTTCTTCTTCTTCTTCTTCTTCTTCTTCTTCTTCTTCTTCTTCTTCTTCTTCTTCTTCTTCTTCTTCTTCTTCTTCTTCTTCTTCTTCTTCTTCTTCTTCTTCTTCTTCTTCTTCTTCTTCTTCTTCTTCTTCTTCTTCTTCTTCTTCTTCTTCTTCTTCTTCTTCTTCTTCTTCTTCTTCTTCTTCTTCTTCTTCTTCTTCTTCTTCTTCTTCTTCTTCTTCTTCTTCTTCTTCTTCTTCTTCTTCTTCTTCTTCTTCTTCTTCTTCTTCTTCTTCTTCTTCTTCTTCTTCTTCTTCTTCTTCTTCTTCTTCTTCCTCATGTTGCTGCGGCGGTCTCTCAATATGTCCTGCTCGGCGTCCAGGCGAAGAGTGAAGGTTTACTTGTGTGATTTTATATCATGTGAAATGGGGGGGGGGGGGAACCTTCGTTAAACGGAAATCTGTGTTTAATGGAAATTCTCAAGAGTTCCTTCGATCCGCTGAAGACACATTTTACATAATTTTAGAATTATGTTACGTTGCAGATGTTTGTTTTGAAACTCTTTACTTTTAATAAGAGATGCACTAGTTTGTTTTTGTGGTGGAGTTACGGAAGGAATTTGAAACTGCTCATGGGAGAGCGTGAATCCAGCGTGGAGTAGTGAAGGAGATATATGTATGAGGGGCTGTCTTAAAGTTTAAATTACCATATTTTAAAAATGTGATAGAGAGTTTGTGTTGGTATGTGCTCGTTAGCTTTTCTCTGCGTAGTCACTATCTAGATTTATACAACTTTCCCAACGTTTCTTCACCTTCCGAACACCTTGATTGTATAAGTCTGCAGAATTCGCTTTAAAAACTCTTCCACTTCATTAATGCTGTCATTTGTTGTCAAATCGGCGAGCACGCAACGCATTCTTCATTTCCGGGAACATGAAAACCTTACCTGTTGCGAGATCGGACGAATAAGGTGGATGCTGTAAGGTCTTAAAGCCACATTCCCTTGCTTTGTCAACTGCAACTTGAGATGAATGAGCTGGTACATTGTCAGACAGCAGACGAACGCCTTTGGAAAGCATACCGCGTCGTTTCTTAATCAGAGTTGTTCATAACTTGTCCAGGAGATTACAGTAGTATCCGCCAGTGATGGTCTAACCCTTGGCAAGATAATCTGTAAGGATAACTTCACGACAGTCCCTGAAAATTGAGAGCATGACCATCCCAGCTGACTTTTCCACCTTTGTCTTTTTGGGAGGGCAGGAATTGTCATGTTTCCACTCCATGTTCATGGTTTTCGTCTCTGCATCATATTTATCGATCCACGTTTCATCCATGATTACAAGACGATTGAATCCATCATCTCCTTCCTGTTCCAACAGCATCAACATCTGCCCTGAAAGGTCACGCTGTGTATCCTTTTGGAAAGGTGTTAGCAAAAGTGGAACCCACAGAGCAGACACCTTAGACATGTGAAGTTCGTCATGAATAATTTTTCAGACACTACCATAACTAAGAAGTGTCTCATTCATGATCATTTGGATGGTTGTTCGTCTGTCTTCCAGTATTACACACTCCACTTTCTTCACTGTAACAGCATCGTCTGTCAATGACGGTCTACCAGCTCTTGGCTCATTTGTCAGGGACATGTAACGAGTTTGAAAAATTATTTTCCACCTCAGATTAGTGTCATTCTATGGGCAATCATTTCCATAAACAGTCATCATCTCATTATGGGTGGTTTTACCCTTCAAATGCAGGAACTTGATCACACTACGAGCCTCAATTTTCTCCATCTTACAGCTCTGTCACTTCTGGTAGTCGGTGTAAAAAACAAAAGGACTTAAGTCACTGAAACTAGCAACATTATCTCCCGAGGGATCAATGATGACACTGAAACATTTTAATCACTCTAGGCTAAAAACTATCGGGTGATAAAGCTTTACCACACCCTTTGGGAATCCAGGGTTGCCCATTTTTTATTAATTTACGGGTGGTCTTTGCCGCTGTTGTTTTCAGCGTGAATTTGTAAATTATACGCGAGCATTGCTTAACGTTTCTTCCGAAGGCACCTATACTACAGAACCAAAGGCTACCCTGTTACCCCTAGCTAGATTTCCTGTCGTTTAATTAGCAAAGAAGAAGGAGATGATAAAGTTTAACTTTCTTATTAATAATCATAAATGTAATATATAATGTACATGCTTCTTTCATTTTCTTCATTCTTTTCGTGATGTAGCTAAATATAAAATTAAATTTCAGAAGTAACATAACCTCAATTTCCGCACCAACAGAGTCTAAATTTATTAGTTCTCGATTGTTTTGCAATCTTTCGATTATGTATCATGAATACCTTAGACTTGGAATGGGTCGATATCAAGTTTCTCGATACTCAGTATCGATACACGTAATTTTTCTCCATACTGGACAATTCGATACTCGATACAGACATTACTACTTCTAGTTTGCATACAAAATAGAAAGTTGGTAGAGCTGTGTAATGCCAATAAAATTAAGTAGGTGCATATATTCAATGAGACAAAACTTAAACCATCAGTGTACATATTTCTCAGCCCTTCATTAAACATTTAAGAGTATGTGACTTCACTTTTATAAATTTTTGTCCAACGTACTAATATTTTCCCTCTGTACTTGGTCATAGCTACTTCCTTTTCTGTTATATATGAGTCCTTCTGTACTAAATAGTCTTTCAGAGGAATCAGCTGCACGTAGAATACTCAAATAACTAGTGGCCAATCCTTTTTAGTTTTGGAAATTTTGCATTTGCTTTCCAGTAATCCAGTTCACTGTAAAGGAAAGGTAAAAAGTCATCGCTGAGATATGCATTGGTTCTCCTTGGCAAATTTTAACTGGTACTGAATTTGACACACGATTCTTTTCTGACATAATATTACCGAACAGGTACCACATTCAAAAGGGCAATAAGTCTAGGACTTTTACGAGTGGTGAAGTTCTTAATCGAGACTGTAACAGACCACGAAATCCAATACTTGGATGCTGATGCTTTTAACTTGTGTTAAATTCGCACAACATTGTCCACTCGGTCTGCTATCATATAGATTGGGTTGCATCTGGTTTTCGGTATTGTATGACGTTCTCAATATCCCACAGCAATGCTCACAACGGGATGAAATAACAAAAGAACAAAGAAACAAATGGTTTTAAGAAAGGACAAAAACTGGGACAAGATGAAAGATGGTCTTGTTTGTTTCTTTCCTTCACAAGATCCCACACCGAGCAGTGTTCTGGGATATTGAACATGTCATACAACAAACAGCCTTCACCAATCATATTACTGTACACTTCTACTACCTCAACCACCACCAGACAACCCAGAAATGCCATGCGAGTTAGAACTACCAAGAGAAAGAAATCGTCATCCCCTTCATAGATCATACAGACCCTACAAAAAGTATAGCTTTAATAAACTAACCTAAATGTGTGATAATCTCTAAAGCCACTCAGTTCATTTTCATAATTATTTTAGTATCGAAAAGTCCAATTAATTCTGACAGCCATGCGGCTCTGAAAACCTTCCTTAACTAACATTACTTCATAAACTAATGAAACATGACAAATATATACGAAGTTCTTGTCTTTGAATTCCAACAGGTAGAAGCAACATGGTTCCCAAGTAGGACCAGTTTATCTGAATACACTAAAGGCAACATTCCTGTAAGTATACAAACGAAACGTGGTTGCTCGCCATGGTGACGTAGATCGTACCGTTCACATTCAGGAGGCCCCGAGATCGGAGCTCGCTCAGAGCGAGTTATCTGGATAAGGTCTACAAACCCCGGGCTACTTTAAACATAATTTCATTCTTCGTCTGATATGACTTCTCCTTATCCTGAAAGATGAATGTCTGTTACCTCAAAGCTCTATGTACACTGTAGTCACTTGAACATAATTTGATTTATCGTCCTATATGGCATGAATGTCTGGAACCTATAAGCTCCATGTAAGCTGGATTCATTTGAACATCATTTCATTCATTATCCGATATGGCTTAGCGTTGGAGGTTTTTCCTTATCCTCAAAGATGAATGTCTTGTAACACTAAGCTCTTTGTGCCCTGTACTCATTTAACATCTTTTCATTCATCATCCGATATGACATAACGTTGGAGAGTTTCCCTTATTCTGAAAGGTGAATGTCTGGTAACTGTAAGCTCTGTGTACCCTGTGCTCATTTGAACACAATTTCATTCATCGTCCGATATAACTTAACGTTGGAGGTTTTCCGTTATCCTGAAAGATAAATGTCTGATAACTCTAAGATCTATGTACCCTCTAGTGTTTGAACATTATTTCAATCATCGTCCGATATAACTTTACGTTGGAGATTTTCACTGATCCTGAAAGAAGAATGTCTGCAAGCTCTAAGCTCTATGTACTCTGTACTCATTTGAACATCATTTCATTCATTGTCTGATAAAGCTTTACATTGGATGGTTACCTCATCCTGAAAGATGAATGTTGGTAACCCTAAGCTCTATGTACCCTGGGCTCATTTGAACATTATTTCATTCATCGTCCGATATGACTCAACGTTGGAGGTTTTCCCTTATCCTCAAAGATGAATGTTGGTAACCCTAAGCTCTATGTACCCTGGGCTCATTTGAACATAATTTCAATCATCGTCCGATATGACAGCGTTGGAGGTTTTACCTTATCCTAGTAGATGGATGTCTGGTAGGTCTAAGCTCTATAAACTCGTGAAGTGGCGGGCCTTGTATGTACCAGTTTTGGCTTCTCTAGGAAGCAGATAACAAACTATAAACTCGTGAAGTGGCGGGCCTTGTATGTACCAGTTTTGGCTTCTCTAGGAAGCAGATAACAAAGGTGACGGAAGACAATTACAGTAGGTGTTCGCTGCAGTCGTGACATTTCGTTCTGAGATCTCCTTTATTATGAATGCTTTTCAAACTAACAAAATAATTAGTTGCAAAGACTCGTTAAAACTTACATGTAAATTTGTAATTGCCTGTTTTTAAAATACAGAATTAACTCATTTTGGACATTGAATGAAATGATGTTGTTGATTCCCGGGTACATAGAGCGCAGAGTTACCAGACATTCATCTTTCAGTATATGAGAAAACCTCCAAAGTCACTCACATCGGACAATGAATGAAATGATGTTCAGATGAGTACAGGATCATGGAGCTTAGAGTTCGCAGACATTGATCTTTCAGGATAAGGAAAAACCAAAAACACTAAGATATATCAGGAGGATAAATGAATGGGTAGAGCGTACATAAAGCTCAGACTTAGCAGACATTCATCTTTTAGTGTAAGGGAAAACTTCCAACGATTGTCATATCGGACGAAACATTAAAAAAATTTTAAAAGAGTATAGGGTCCATAGAGCTTAGTGTTAACAGACTTTTATCTTTCAGGGTAAGGGAGAGCTTCCGACGTTATATCGGGCAATGAATGAAACGGTGTTCAAATGAATCCAGATTATGTAGAGCCCAGAGTTACCATACATTTTCTCAGGATAGGGGAAAGCTCCAACGTTAAGTCATATCGGACGAGAGTTAAATGATGTTCAAATGAATCCATGTTACGTAGCGCTATCAGACATTGTTATTTCAGGAAATGGAACAATTCCGGAGGAACCTTATATGGGTAACCTACTGTAACATATATTTGAATTCGGTACCTTTTCAAACTGAGGCAGACACGCTACAGAGGTGGTCAAAAATTGTTTTATTGTTAAAGAAAATATTAAAGACTAGACAAATTAAACAGTTTCTTGGGGAAATGTGTGCACCATCTTTTGTATTGGCTTGAATTTTCCAAAATTTAGATTTCTATCAAATACAAAATTTATTTACTTTTAATGTACATCTTGAACGTGCAAAGACAGTGAAATGTAAATGTCACTAGACAGCAACTAGCTCTCAAAATATTTTACTACCATTTAAATTGCTTTGTGCTCCGGTATTTTCCTGCAATGCTACGATACTGAATCACGCAATTTATGCAAATTTCTAAATAGATTATTATGAAGTAAATAAATGAATAGCCATTGTAACACATCAACATAAATAGCGTAATGTGAAACTTCAGAATTTCCCAGGAGCTAAATTACCAGAGAGTCAGATATTTTAAGGATCAAAGCAAAGAAAGTGTGCCAGTCAAACCTATGAATCAAAAACACTGCCAGGAACAGATAGATGTAAAAACTCTCGCGGGGAAATATACCTCATTTTCCACGCCAGTGCACAGTCATAAAGTTTCTACGAAGCCAAAGGGAGATACACACTGGCGCCAAACGGAACGATGAAAAATGGTTATTTATGACAACCATAAACTTCAATGATTTATGTGCACAGTTGTTCGATAGTACTTAACCACTTGCTCTCTTATTTAAGCAAGTGCTCAAAGGAAAGATTATTGTTTCGAAGCAGATGCTGTTGTGAATATTGCTGCTTTGTATGAGTTCTAATATGTAGTTAGACGAAAGCTGTAGAATCAGCATGCAAAAGCGGATCTGACACACGAGGGCTGTTCAATAAAGAACGATCATAATTTTTTACGGTCATATATTTTCCCACTAAAATTCGATCTTATTATATTATGATAGCTTAATGTGAAACAAACACGCCCTAGTAGTTTCATTGTTGGTACTCCTGGTTCCCGATTGTGAGATCCAGGCAAGTTCAGACATGTTCAGCATCGCCTACCGCTTCAATGGAGATAACACGCGAGAAACAATTTACGGCTTTGAAATTATGCTTTCGTCTTAACAGATCTTCAGTTGACGCCTATAAAATGTTACAGGAGGCCTATGGAGTGTCTGTTATTCCCTACAGCACAGCTCGAAGGTGGTTTAAAATGTTTAAAGAGGAGCGGCAATGAATTTCAAAGGAAGGTCGACCGGGTGATTCAATTACTGCTCTTACAAAAGAAAACATCAACACTGCTGCTCCCATTGTGAGAGAGGATCGACGAAGTACCTTAAGATCACTTTCTGAAGTATTGAACATTTCATTGGGTGCCACCCACACGTTGGTGACAGAAACATTACACGTGAGACGTGTTTGTGCGAGATGGGTTCCAGGACTGGTGATTCCCGAACAAAAGGACATTCGCATGCAGTTAAAGATGATGTTAGAGAAAAATCCGGAGTTTCCTTCAAACGTAATGGCTGCTGATGAAACTTAGCTACATCATTTTGATCCTGAGAGCAAACAGCAAAGCTCAGTATGAAAATCTCCTTCATCACCAACCCCACAAAAAAGCAAAAGTGGTTGCTTCTGCTGGGAAAGTTATGGTCATCTCATTCTTTGATATTCATGGAATGATTTATCAGCATGTTGTACCTGCACACACATCAGTAACTGGACAATACTACAGAGATATCCTGAAAACACTGCAAGTCCATATCAGACGCAAAAGACCACATTTCCGTGAAGCAGGCTGGATACTGCACCACGATAATGCGCGGCCGCATATTGCCAATGTTGTTGATGAATATATTGCAAAAATCAACGTGAAGTGCATCACTCGCCTTCCCTACAGTCCGGATTTAGCCCCATGTGACATTTTCTATTCGCTATCTTGAAGAAACGCCTTCGTGGGAGGCTTTATCCATCACTACAAGCAGGGGTGAAGGCTGTGGAGACGATTTTGAAGGATCTCTCAAAAATTGTTTCCAGTATGTCTTTGAAGACTGGCAGAAACGCTGGGACAAGGGCATCGCATTCATGGGAGACTATTTTGAGAAGGACCATCAAAATTATGAGGATGAGTAGAGATACGTTGTCAAAAAAAATGTGATCATTCTTTATCGAATAGCCCTCGGTTATGCAGATTTTCTTTTTTTTTTTTTCTGTAAGATAAAGTTAAAGAAGAATTGTGCATGTAGCCTATAAAGGGAACCAGTGTGAAAAATATAAAGTGCGTAGAGGGTATACGATTATTTTGTTCTGTAGCAGAATGACAAACACAACAAAGTAAACTCAGCCAAATTCCAATATAAATGATTTATGTTTAGGCACATGCTGATGCGGTTCTTGGAGAGTTGTTTGTTTTATTATGCCACAAAGCTCAGGGTTAACCAACACGCTATTGATCGCCGTCGAACTACCTTCATCACCAGGTGATGTCAATTTGCGGCTCTTTGGTCCAGAGCACATATGGAGGAGAGATGTAAATACGTAATGGAGGTAATCTGCAAAACATTTTAATTTTTTCCCCCATCCGCATTAACCGAAGCTGTAATTTCGTCCCTTTCTAAGGCATGCAATATTCAATGTGTAGTGTTTTTAATTTTTCATAAGCGACCGATATTTTCCGTTGGGATTTATAGAATGTAATGCTTTTTGTGGACGCATTAATTTACCAGTGGTGGCGTAAAATATTAACGAGTATTATAACGACGTTCAAAATAATGTTAAAGTCATTACTTTTCAATAGCGCTTTAAAATTGCTTTTTGGAATATTTTATTTCATTTTGCCATTTTTATATGTATGTGTATTTCTGTGTGAGGGCGCACGCTATATTTCAAATTCATTAGTTGGTCACATAACTAAAGTCGGGTTTTTGATTACGGTGTATTGGAAAATTTATTGGGATTCTTTCGATTAGCTATATTATTTACAGGATGTCATGGCTAGTGTTGCGTAGCAAGTATCAGTCTTCAATTGTTAATAAACAACTGCAAAATGGAGGTCACACAGTCCAAACTCAGAATCCTTCTAAAACACTAGTAGAAACAAGATTATAAAACCGCTGCTGCAGCTAAAAGAATATGTGAAGTGTCTAACCGAATTAATTGAAATCAGATAATTAAAAAGAAGATAGATTGATGAAAATGCTTTGCTAAACTAATATAAAATTCTTGTTATATTAATATGAAATTAGAATGGATAGAGTAATGATTAAGGTAGCGGTTGACTTAAAGAATAAGAAGGGAAGAATATACTTTAAGATAACATATATACTGGCATCCAGGCAAGGAAGAAAGAATATTATTGTAAAAATCTGCACACTTCGGAGAGGCAGGAAGGGAGGACCGTTACCTTCTTTGTGCTAGTAAAGGTTCATTGTCTGAGAAATATCAAATACTTCCAGCCAGGAATGTGTTGGGACAAAGGGGCTTTCAAAATGCAGCGGAGCATGAACGCTTAAGGGATTTACTTAGCTGGTTATATACGGTTACAAACAACTCAGGGTAGGCGTTCCCCAACTCAGTTGGGCTGAACGCCAGTGAGTAAAAGAGTTTCGCAAACCAATGCGAAAATTCGAAATAAATGAGAAACCAATAATAATGTAACATTTGAGAAGGGTGACCTAGTATGGTCATGTGATGAAGTTAGAGAGGGGATCAGAATAAGGTTCGAACTGAATCGTGAAGTAAGAAAAAATTACTTAAAAGGTTATACTACGACAGAAAGGACGTGTTCATGCACATTAAGAAGGAGCATCCGAAACGTAGGGAAGCTAAGAATAGCGCAACCAGCGTAAGTGGAAGCAGCATTAGAAGTTTATCAGAGCAAAGTAGTCGCCGTATAAAGAAGAAACAGAAACCGCGCGGAAGTAACTTTAAACAAGTAATCCAGCGTTTCCAGTAAATTGAAATTATTTACTAACAGGTGGCCACCGATACAAGTCGATAGCAAACTTAGAAACAATTAAACCAAAGAACTTTGCAACGAATCAAAGTGTTATTAATATGACTGAGTAGCCAACAACCACCAAAATCCATTTACTACAACCATTCACCTGAGGATAAGAGAACCCATAGCTCCAATTAGAACCAAATCATTTTACTCTGGTATGGGGGTTCGTCGCAAGAGGAAGGAGAAGGTGTCGTATTTGACCGTGTGGCACAACGATGGTTCCAACATATCAACAATGGAAGTCAGAGCTCTAACAGTTTGCCATGCTTTGAAAGACCTAAAGTATGGAATACTCAGAATACATTCCATATTGTCAAGAAAATTGGCATAAACATATCCGCAGGCTTTTAGAAGAATTTGGTGCATCTAAAGATACCATACATCGCCGCATTAAGAAACTTGGAAAATCATACAAAAACTGTAGATGTGTACGTCACGAACTGACACATCAACAGGCTGAACATAGAGTGGATTTCTGTCAGGTTATCGGTAATCACATGGACGGAGGCTATCCAGGGTCAACTACTCATGTCTAGCCTTTAGGAACTCATTCAGTTCGATTAATTCCATAGATAGAGAAATAAGTGCTTTTAAGAGTAGTTTGTACAAGAGTAGAGAACGGCAGATTGGACTGACAAATTGGAGAGGCTAGCCAAGGCCAATCATTCATGTCTAGCCTTTACGAAGCTTTTCAGTTCGATTAATTACAGAGACAGAGGAAAAGTGTTTGTGAGAATAGTTTGGACAAGAGTAGAGATCGGCTGGTTGGACCGACAAGGCCATCTTTTTTCTCTTTTCTTCAATTTGTGTAATTTTACGTCCTCCTACGTTGAGTCATATCAGACGGTGAATGAAATGGGTGAAATGATGCTCAAATGTGTCCAGGGTCCATAGAGCTTAGAGCTACCTGACATTCGTCTGTAAGGATAAGGGAAAACTCCAGAAAAACCTTATCCAGGTAACTCACCCTGACCGAGAATCGAACTCGGGACCTCTTGAACGTGAGGTAGACATGGTACCATTTACGCTACCGAGGCGGGCAGAGCCAAGGCTAGCTGTTCATGTCTAGCCTTTAGAAAGTTATTCAGTTACATTAATTACATAGATAAGGAATAAGTGTTTGTAAGAATAGTATGTACAAGGGTAGAGAACTGCAGGTTGGACCGACTATTAGAGAGGCTAGCCAAGGTCAACTATTCATGTCTAGCCTTTAGGAAGTTATTCAGTTCGATTAATTACATAGATAGAGGAATAAGTGTTTGTAAGAATAGTATGTACAAGGGTAGAGAACTGCAGGTTGGACCGACAAATTAGAGAGGCTAGCCAAGGCGAACTATTCATGTCTAACCTTTAAAAAGTTATTCAGTTTGATTAATTACATAGGTAGAGGAATAAGTGTTTATAAGTATAGTTTGTACAAGAATAAGGAACGGCAGGTTAGACCGACAAATCAGAGAGGCTAGTCAAGGCCTACTATATATGTCTAGGCTTTAGGAAGTTATTCAGTTCGATTAATTACATAGAGATGGAAATAAGTGTCTGGAAGAATAGCTTGTATAAAAGACAAGAGAAAGCCATGTTAGTGAATAGCTACTTATGTCTAAGGTTTATAAAGGTATTTGTAATATAAAGTGTAAATAAATAATGAAATTTATAATATAATAACTAATTATAGGAAAGGTGGTAACTGCCTACATTTGATGGGTGTCAATGTTTGGAAATACTTTCCTGAGGAGTTTCTAAATGTAAGCGTGTCAGCTGGAGAGGAAAATTGGACAATATTAGGAAACCCTTTTACCCCGAATTTAAAGAGAGAATGGCAGGCAAAATAATTACAACGTTGGAGTACGAGCGTGCGACAACTTATTTGGCACATGGGAGAGTGTGGGTGAACACACACGAGGAAAGTGCAAATCTCTGCCGTTTCATGCTTCGTTTATTCTTCTTTGTTGCTCTCTCTTCCGCTGACCTCTATTGGAAGTGAAAATACCTACTGTATCCCGTACAAACATTTGAGAGCTCACCGGAAATACACGCTTTCAAGTTCTCTTCAAATACAAAGAACATTTCCCACGAGCGCACGCGTTTCTGTTTTCACCGAAATTATTTACGTTGCCATTCAATGTAGTCTGTGCATGTTTCGGCTACTTCAACTTTTTCTAAATTATCGTTTTCCAGTGTAAGCCATAACGAAGGATGAATTAAGTTGTTAAAATAATTGTCCTCTTTCAAAGAAAAGAGGAAATATACAGATAAATCACCTACCAGATTCCAACTCGGTACCTCTTCACTGTGAGGTAAACACGCTTATGCTACTCCAGAGCTGGGTTATGTGATTTTGAAAAAGACTGTTTTGGTTATATTTACTACTAATCATTACATTAACTAATTTTAGCTTATTGTAAAAATAATATAATTCGCTATATAATTACCTACGAGGGTGGTCTGGAACGTTTCCGACCTCAACATAAAGATGGCAGCACTCGTAAATAAAAGCTAGTGCATTTCGTTAATTAACCTGTTGACATTTACGCAGCAAAGTTTTAGTCATTTTGGACGCTCAGCTGTTATTTAACAGTCGTTTGAGTGATTTTGTGCGAGTTTTCATTAAAATTTGTGAACTTGCGTATCGAGCTGTCCTTAAATCAGAGATGTTGGATTCTGTGTATGGGGAATCTGCACCATCATTTACCACAGTGAAATTTTTGGCAGCTGAATTTAAACGTGTCCGTAAGAGCTTAGGAGACGATGACCTTTAGGGACATCCAAAAACTGCAACTACCGACGTAAACATCGCCAAAGGTCACCAAATGGTGCTAGACGACCACCGAATTAGGATGAGAGAGATACCAGAAACTACGAACATGTCAAAAGACCGTATTTGTCACATATTAAACCAACATTTAGCCATGAGAAATCTGTCCGCGCGTTGGGTGTGGCATTTCCTCACGTTAGACCAAAAACGTGTTCGAATGAACATTTCCAACGCTCTGTTGGCGCAGTGTAGGAGTAGTAAATCCGAGTTTTGGTGCTGAATAATTACTGTAGATGAAACTTGGATACGCCATTATACGCTCGAAACAAAAATACAGTCCAAACAGTGAACTGCAAAGGAGCAACCGGCTCGAGAAAAGAAAAAAAAAGAAACATTTTTTGTTTTCGGCTGGGAAAGTGATGACGACTGTTTTTTGAGATAGTCATGGAGTTATTTTAATCCCTTATCTTCTAAAACTGCAAACCATTACAGGAGCATACTACGTATCCTTGCTTCACGAGATGAAGGCGGAACTTGCGCAAAAACCACCACGTTTGCAGAAAAAGAAAATACTGTTTCACCCAGACAACGCACCGTCTCACACCTCAGAGGTTGCAATGGCGAAAATCCACGTATTACGGATTGAACAGCTTGACCTTCCGCCTTAGCAGATCTAGCGCCAATCGACTTCTTTTTGCTCCCTCGTCTTAAAATTGCGCTCGGAGGACAGAGATTTTGGTCAAATAAAGAGTCAGTCACCTTCGTGAACAATTATTTTGCAGAGAAAAACGCCGAGTACCATTTGAACGGTTTACGGAGATGGGAGCATCGCTGGGAGAAATGTGTGGAGTTATAAGGGACTGTTGAAAAATAAAATACAAAACTCCGAAAATATGTGTTGTATCTTTATTAGCTCGAAAACTTTTCAGACCACTTTGTATGAGGGCTGTTCAATAAAGAATAATCATAAGTTTCTTCCGGACATAATTTTGAGCAATAAAACGGAATTTTATAATATTCTGTTAGCCTGATGTGAAACAAAAACAACGTAGTAGTTTCAATGTTGATACTCTTGGGATCCGCCTGTGAGATGCAGGCAAGTTCAGGCATGTTCAGTATCGCTTACCGCTGCAATGGAGGTAGCATACAGTTAAAGTTGATGTTAGAGGAAGATCCAGAGTTTCTTTCAAACGTAATCACAGCAAAGCTCAGTGTGGAAATCTCCTTCATCACCAACCCACCAGAAAGCAAAATTGGTTGCTTCTGCTGGGGAAGTTATGGTCATCTGATTCATTGATAATCATGGAACGGTTTATCAGCATGTTGTACCTGCACACACATCAGTAACTGGACAATACTAGGGATGTCCTGAAAACATTGCAAGTCTATATCAGGCGCAAAACACCACATTTCCATGAAGCAGGCTGAATGCTGCAACACGATAATGCGCGGCCGCATATTGCCAAAGTAGTTGCTGAACATCTTGCAAAAATCAACGTCAAGTGCATCCCTCACCCTCCCTATAGTCCAGATTTAGCCCCATGTGGCGTTTTTATATTCCCGAGCTTGAACAAACGCCTTTGTGGGAGGCATTATCCATCATTAGAAGCAGTGGTGAAGGCTGTGGAGGCGATTTTGAAGGATCTCTCAGAAAATGGTTTCCAGCATGTCTTTGAAGACTGACAGAAACGCTAGGACAAGTGCATCGCATTCAGGGAAGACTATTATGATAAAGACCATCATAATCATGAGGATGTGTGAAGAAACGTCAAAAAGAAAAATTTGTGATCATTCTTTATTGAACAGCCCTCGTATAAAGGACAAGTGTTTTGAAGGGATTTTTATTGCTGATGCAGCAGATGGGCACCCTTTTCTTTCCTTTTTTCATTTGTTAATTTACATCATATCAAAGGATGAACGAAGTGAGCGAAGAGCCCATGGCCCATAGAGCTATGAGTTACCGACACTCATATTTCCGGATAGAAGAAAACGTCTGTATACAATTTTCGTTATTAATTTGCATCAATTTTCATTGTGGTTAGGAAAGTACTGCTTAAGTTTTATTGGATTTCAGAAATGGGAGACCACAGATCCAACTGTAACATTTTCGTCAATCGTTGTATCTCACATTTTATTAAACAATTTTTATCACCCATTCGCTTTATTATTTTATTCTGATCCTGACGTTAAATTCATTGTGAAGTTTAAAGGAACGTTTATGTGCATGCCATACGTTCATGCCCTGGCGTTAATATTCCTATATGAATGGAACTTTATTCTGAATGTATTGAAAACAAAAGCAGAGCTTAATTTAGGAAGCCACCTGTTGTGCAGGTGATCATTATTGAAACCAAATTAATTCTATATACGTTCATGTACACAGAGATGGCAAAATTTACTTCAACTTTGTGGCGAACTATGATAATTGAATAGAACTGTTCGAGTAATTCGGCACACGACACCATCTATTGATCGCTCCTGGAAACGTTTTAGATCCATTTTACGTCAATTTGCTTCAACCCCGGATCCAGAGGCAATCTAGAAACTCCCTTGTATAGGGCTTCTTCCCTATTAAACGTTTCCTTGTTCATTAGCCATGTTATCGTCTCAATTGGTTTACTAAAAGCGATCAAAGCTACTTTGTACAGAACGAAAGGCTATTAGCCTGCGTTTAAGGCAATGCCCGCTGAATTGCGCCCCAGTGTATAAATAAGTCTTGATTCCTTAATATCATATTATGTTTTATTTTACACGTACCCTAGTCATTAAAAAGGCTTACTACCTTTTAAATTAAACCTTAATAACATCGAATATTATTTATCATTTCATTTAGATCTAGGCCGACTGCATATATGTCACAAACATGTTTGGCTAATACCTAATATGAGAGAATCGATGTTGGCTCGTCATTTGTTTTAACTATCGGCATAACTGATTACAATAACAGAAGTTAGTATACTACGAGGGTGAGTCAAAAAGTAATGCTTCCTATTTATTTTCATTAAACAAGAAAGTTATATGAAAACTGAATTTTGCGCAATTCCTCAAAACTTCTTCCACATTCCCCAGCAGTTGTAACTTCCTATGTAAACGGGTGGCAGCACTGCATCCTCTTGCAAAATGGCTGACATCGACATTCCTATTAGACTGCGTTCTGTTATTGAATTTTTGACTGTGAAAGTTGAAACGCCAATTCGCATTTAGGAAAGGCTAAAAAATGTATATGGTAATGAAACGGTGTATGTCAGCACTGTTAGACGATGGGTTCATCGCTGTAACGAAGCTGAAGGGCAAACACCATTGGCAGATGAAAAGCGAAGCGGCAGGCCGGTGACCGCAGTGACTCCATGCACAATTTAGCGAGTCGGTGACATCATACTTGGGGATCGCCGGGTAACAACAATGATGTAGCCAAGTTTCATCAGCAGTGATTACGCATCTTCCTCTAACATCAACTTTAACTGCATGTTACACCCAACAACTACGGCCTGTTTGTTTCACATTGAGCTAACAGAATATAATAAGACTGAAGTTAGTGAGAAGAATTATGACATTAAAAATTAGTATCATTCTTTATTGAACAGCCCTCGTAATATTTTATTGTGTATTTTCAACTCGAATTATATAAATATAAGTATTTGTGATATAAAAAGTAAAATCAGATTGTAACGTATTCGGAAATTTGTGAGAGTTATCAAATATTTGTGAACGACATTAATTCACCATTTTATTATGGAACGTGCGTTTATGAAAAATCACCAAAAAAAAGAAGGCACTTCTGAAAATCATGAAATAGCATGGGCCACAACATTTTCTTTCCGCCTGTGCGTGTCAGAAAACGAGGGAAAAAAACGGCAAGGGCATTGGAATGATGTGAAGTTTGATGGAAGAAATGTTTTATTCATTCAGAGGCATCTGCAGACCCATCACTTTATCATTCAGAACTTCCAAGTCAAACGCAGAATACGAATAAACGCTCTCTCCACATACACAAAGAGAAAATACTGTGAGCATTACTGCAGCAGTTTTTTTATTTATTTATGCAGTAGAATCTTCTTCAATAATTACCAACAATCAATCTACGAGCGAGTCTGGAGGCTTATAAAAGAAACATTTTCTTTAGCGAGTGGACTTTCTTGTTTCATTCCATACATTATCATTTAGTTCCATTATTGAAAGCGAGAGGGCATTGTGTCATTAGTTGCGAGCGAGCAGAGATACTTTTTAGTCACACAACGTAGTTCACTACGATATTAGCTTTTCTTTCCAGGGAAACTACATCATATTCAAAGACTCGATGAAAATATATTTCACTAAAATACAATGAAAAATTCAATGCATTTAATTTCCATCAGTTAACTAAATTAATAATGGTTAAATGATGAAGCCTGGGACTCAAGTACTTCTTCCTTTTCTTCTTCTTCTTCATTTCATGGCACAGGCAATCAAGTGCCTTCGAAGTCCTCCAGCCATCGTTTCCTGGGTCTGTCCACTGATCTCCTACCTTTAGGATGATACTGTAATATTTGTTTTGTAAGTCTATTATTTGGCATTCTTTCAACATGTTCCTTCTATTTTTGTTTGAGATGTTTTAACTTATCATTCATACTAGAAATGTCCAACTCTTCTCTTATATTTTCATTTCTTATTAAGTCCCTCTTCGTGCATCCTTTCACACTTCTCAAGAATTTCATTTCTGAAGCCTGTATTTTACTCTGTTGCTTTTTAGTTAACGTCCAAGACTCACTTCCGTATGTCAGTATAGGTACAGCCATAACTCCGTAGAACTTTAATTTTGTTTCTTTCCGTCTTTTGTTTCTAAATGTTCTATTTATTTTGCTACACACTCTTTGAAACTGGCATATTTTATTATAGACATCATAACTAACATCAGTTCCGAAGTAGTTAAAATGGCTTACCTGTTCAACGCAACGATTATTTATAACTATTTTTTTTTCTAATTGGCTCTTTCCCAATGAATACCATTACCTTTGATTTATTAAAAAATGCTCATTTTATATTGCTTACAAGGTTCACTAAACTCAACAATAGATTTATGCAGGGCAGACTCGCTATTTAAACTCTTACTCAAGCACTTACGATAGTAAGTCGCCACAAACGATGTTATCTAGAATGCGAGAGCCCCTAGTGGTCTACCTGGGAAGTATACGAGTCAAATGTATAAATTAATGTCATGATGGCAAGTTGGCCATTGTAGCTCAATGGGTTAGAGCGACTGGAGGGAAACCAGGAGATCAGTGGTTCAAATCCCGGAGGTGACATTGAATTTTTCATATTGTTAACTAAAATGGAGTTATACGTTTATACTTTTCAAGTGGAAAGCCGTTACTGCCTATGGTACCGCTAATAGGTTGGAGTTTAAAAGCGGAAAGTTTTACAATAGTTGACAATCACTTAAAGAATACAGCACTGCCACATTCTCTTATACCTACAAGAAAATTAGCAATAAGTTTATCTTTTATCTTGATTATTTTGTGGCGTACCGGATAATGATAGGGAAAGAAATGGATTACTGGAACCGGAAGCTTGAGGTTGGCGAATTTTATAAATTCATTTACGGACTCTGGCACTATTTATATTTTGAGCCTTGGCAACCCTGAAAGTTGTAGGTGCAGTCTGACGTTTCCAATGGAACGTTTGACATTGCTTATTATAATATACTTCAGACGTTTTGTTAATTGAGTCTCATTTGTTTTGTTTACATTATCTTGAATACTGTGTTTTATCAAAAATATGGAATTAACTCGTGTAAAATGTCCGTGAAATGGTGTATTACGAATTTCGACGTGATTCTTCAAGACATCAGTGCATCGATCAACTAACTTCCACATTTGGCGACGAAGTTCCATCTCTTGTCATTATGAAATGCTGCTACAACGCTGCTTTATCATGATAAAGTGCCTGAAGTTTGTCCAAAATCAGCTGTTGTGCCAGAAAGCATTGATAATGTGCAGAAGCTACTAATGCATGATCGTCATGCGACTTCTTGTGAGATTGAGTCATTAGTTCCACCAGCATATTTAATACACTGCGTGATTATTTAGCCGTGAAACAGGTTTGGTCTCTTTGGATCCCACATAATTTGACGCAGTGTCAAAAAGATGCTCGTGTCGATTGGTGTACAAAAATGCTCAAGAAATACAATGGCGATGCCTCAAAAGACGTATATAGGATTGTAGCAGGTGACAAATCATGGATCTATGCGTATGAACCGCAAAGTAAACAGCAGTCCACTGTATGGGTGCTTCAAGATTAAGCAAATCCAACAAAAGTTATTTTTCTCGCAGCACTTCGAAGCAAGCCTAATTTTTCAGCAAAACTCGCAACAGTGCCCTTAGAGGAACATAAAACGGCCAATGCCGAATCGTACACACCCATCAAGACAGTGGTGGTGCTACTGGACGTAGGAAAAGCCTTTGCCACCACCTGGCACCAAGGCCTACAGTACAAACTCAGGGAAGCCAATATACCTCCTCCCTATCTCGCCCTGATTAGCAGTTTCCTTCAAGACCGCACTTTCAGGGTGAGACTGGAAGGACAGCTGTCATCAGTCAGATCCATAGCCATAGGAGTCCCGAAAGGCAGTGTTCTGTCCCCGCTACCGTTTGCGGCCTACATGTCTGATTTCCCTCTAGAACCACAGACTGTTACGTGTCAATATGCCGACAACGTCCTCATAATGGCATGTAATAAAAACCTGCGTTATTGCTGTTCTCCACTGCAGCGCTAGCTCCGAGCCATCGACCGCTGGGGTAAGAAGTGGAGCGTTACCATCATTCCAGAGAAGTGCTCCGCTCTTCTAATGGCTATGGTCCGAGCTAGGCGACAAGATTGGTCACTGAGATTGAGGCAGAGGCAAATCTCCTGGGTTCCCTCTGCCAAATACCTCTGTGTCCTTCTCTATCGCGGCCTCACCTACGCCCCCCACGTCCAGGTCAAAGCCGGACAAGGGCATGCAGTACTTAGGCACTTGTAGCCTATTTTGAAATCCCCTATGCCAACACACCTCAAACTGTATCGGGCGATTATCCTGCTCCTGATTCTGTACGGCTGCGAGGACTGGGGATCAGGGGATCCGACCACCATTTGCAGCCTCCAGCGTGTCCAGAACAGGGCGCTACCAATTATCTAGGATACTGGGCGTAGATTTCCGTCTCATGAAATTCACACCTACTCCGGAGTCCCATATATTGTAGACGTGGTGTGGAATAGAACCCATACCATCTACAATAAGCTAGATTCCCATCCCAATAACCTGGTGAATATCCTTGGCCCGTACGACCATAAGGTTCCTCACCGAAGAATTGGTTACTGGCTGCCCAAAGACGCTTGGGTCAACTTAATCTAAGTAGGGCCACTTTCCCCTGATACCTATACCCCTAAGCCCAGAAATGGACTTGGTTTAATCAATATCTTAACTTGGTTCTTTTCCCTCTAGCCTGTCAAGCGGGGTGTGTTCAGATGCATCAAGGGCAGGTGGGAGAGCGCAGTCAGCACTGGGTGCATACACCCTCCGTGGGCACTTTCGCCCACATATGACTCTATAATACTACCCAAAACAACGGCCTGATGACAAAAACAATTATTTTATACTGCCCAGATATAAAGCCGCACTAAGCGGCTAGGTGCTGGGCAGCAAACACGCCGCGCAGGTAAAGCTGGACGACTCGCCTCTTCTGCTAGTCTGATGCTACTGGTACACAACCATTTGCTTGCCGGAAGTCTTAGGTGAAAGAGTAAGAACCGTCAGATCGTTCATCAAGACAACGTGAGCGCATAAGCATCTCGTATAACAAGAGAGAATTTGAAGGCTGAAAAATAGAATTTATGGGTTAGCCGTCACACTCTCCTGTATTAGCAGCCAACTTCTCCTTTTTGCTCCCGAATATCAAGATTAAACAACGATTTTCGTCGACAGAAGAAGCCGCTGATGCCTTTTAAACCCATGTTTTGAAGGTATCTCAAAAAGACTGGAACAAATACTTTGAAAAATGGTTTAAACGGATGCATAATAATATTGATCATAAAGCAGAATATTGTTCTGGACCAGGATTGTAAGGGGGGTGAAAGACTTACAAACCTAATCTGCAACTGGGGGTGTAGCTACTGAAAGGGTAGAGCGAAAGAAACGTCTAAGTCAAACTGAACTGAATAGCTATATTTCAAAGATGCCTAGTGTTTCTACAGGGCACTCCCTGGATCTGGATGAGATTAGGGGCGCTTTGGTAACATTCAAATACATAATAACATTATGCAGCTTTACCTTTGGCGATGTGGTGTTTGTATGGCTTGAACCTTGTGACTCTCAAATGGTGTACGATCTGGTACGCCCTGCTGGCTATCTTACTCGTGGTAGCACTTTGAAATAAACTCTTGTTGATTCTTAAAGAGACCGCTAGCAAGTCCCCTCTGAAATCTCTGTGAAGTCTTTCCCCCGGGGCTAACTCAACCAAGCTTAAATAGGGGTCCTAGCAAAAAGTCAACTCAGCGATTCCCACGCTAACTGTTAATTTGCATCATATTGTGCAATCATTATTTACATCATTGAGAACATGTTTAAACCTGTTACTGACCAACTAAGAATTATTTCCCTTGATCAGCAGGATGTGTGATTCATTGTTTAAAACATGGAGAACAAGTTGAGACCTGTCGCAGGCCACCGGTGAATTATTTCCCTAAGCCAGCAGGATGTATGATTCATCAGTCCAAAGTACATGTTTTGCCAGTCAGCAGAATTTACACTTGATAATACAGATTTTACATACAGATGTGCCCAGACTCAAGGCATCGAAAATAAATGTTACAGAATAATGATTACAGAAGTTTCCAAATCTTGCTCAGCCTATACACGCAACAATATTTTGAAAAAAAAAAAAAAAAAAAAAAAAACCAATGAAGTTTTCAATTAGAAATTACTTTGTCCCAGGTAGTATGGACGGTGACTTTTCGCCCAGCCCAATACTGAGAGAAAACGATGTTGATGGTTTGTAAACATAGCTGCCAGTTTGCAAGCAAATGCAGGCAAGATAAAACGCATCATTTGATGAAACTGGAGAGCCCTCACGAATGCGGTGATGCATGAACTTAAACCATCATTTTCTGGAAGGAAAATGATATTCTATAGAGCTTTCTTCCGCAAAAGATTTTCCTTTACCTCTATTCCACTACTTTGAGAGTTATTACTTTCCAGCAAAAACATCAATTGACTTTATTCTCCGCAAGCGGCTTCAACTGAAGTGGCAGTAGTCTTTGTTATGATGTACCCCTTCGGCTGTTTTCCGACTTAAAATAAAGCGGTAAACAGCGAGGTCCTCCTGCTATATTACTAGTTCAAAGGAAAGGCTTTGAAAGAAGTATCGTTCGGTACTAGATTAAAGGAAAATCCGGGAAGGAGGGAGTCATGCAATGGCATGATGGATTTGACGGCACTTAAATGAAATAAATATCAACCTCTGTGAACGACACAGTAGTTGTACTCTTTGGTATGCTAATTTGACTTTTAATGTATTCGTTTGCTTTTCTGTAATCGAAATACTTGACTTTTATACGATTCTTTGTTCGCTTTTGTATTAACAGACTTTTATTTCTGTTACAA
This sequence comes from Mantis religiosa, assembly GCA_030765055.1. NCBI lineage: Eukaryota > Metazoa > Arthropoda > Insecta > Mantodea > Mantidae > Mantis > Mantis religiosa. Next base: position 57,888,946 of record CM060960.1, on the reverse strand, counting down.
ATACAATAAAACTTCAAATGCTCTGCAAACATGGTTTCGTACCCGTTCTTGTGAAATATATCAGCTAGATTCTCGATACCGGCTTAAATATTAGCTTCTAGATTGAATAAAAAATATAATGTTGAGAGAACTGTGTACTGCTAATTAAGAGGACAGTGTACTCTGAAACGCTAAATAATCACAGTTTTGCTTTTGGCTTAAAAATTCCCTGAAATTTCTTTAATAAAATGACATATCATTTATGTTGTTTGTACATTTCTTACGAGTTTTATAAGGGTTTTAGTTGAGCATGCTACTATTTAAATTAAGGCCCGATAAATACGGAAAATATAAAGCTATTAACGGTGTAGTAAACAAATATATACAAATATAATAATTTGTAACTTAAACTTTTCTTACAGATTTTTTAATGAGATTTTTGGAACTGCAAGTCACTAAAGCACTCTCTCAATTTTTAAAGTTTGCTGTAGAATGTTGATTATATTTTTGTAATTTTTGCTGATAAAATCATAAA